>JBBPBR010001008.1:0-18083 GCA_037974775.1 Cicer pinnatifidum
GCCTAGGGAGGACGAAAATGACCTAATTGATCATCCAATGACACAAACACACCTATTGGATGCACAAGATTGGTTAAAAACCCTAATTGGACAAGAATATGCCTAGGGAGGACGAAAATGACCTAAATATTAATTCAATGACACAAACAAACTTATTGGATGCACAAGATTGGTTAAAAACCCTAATTGGACAAGAATAAGCCTAGGGAGGACGAGAATGACCTAATTGATCATCCAATGGCACAAACACATATATTGGATGCACAAGATTGGTTAAAAACCCTAGTTGGACAAGAACATGCTTAGGGAGGACGAAAATGACCTAATTGATCATCCAATGACACTAATGAACTTATTGGATGCACAAGATTTGTTAAAAACCCTAATTGGACAAGAATAAGCCTAGGGAGGACGAAAATGACCTAATTGATCATCCAATGACACAAACACACCTATTGGATGCACAAGATTGGTTAAAAACCCTAACTGGACAAGAATATGCCTAGGGAGGACGAAAATGACCTATTTGATCATCCAATGACACAAACACACCTATTGGATGCACAAGATTGGTTAAAAACCCTAACTGGACAAGAATATGCCTAGGGAGGACGAATATGACCTAAATGTTAATCCAATAACACAAATGAACTTATTGGATGCACAAGATTGGTTAAAAACCCTAATTGGACAAGAATAAGCCTAGGGAGAACGAAACTGACTTAAATGTTAATCCAATGACACAACTCAACTTATTGGATGCACAAGATTGGTTAAAAACCCTAATTGGACAAGAATAAGCCTAGGGAGGACGAAAATAACCTAATTGATCATCCAATGACACAAACACACCTATTGGATGCACAAGATTGGTTAAAAACCCTAGTTGGACAAGAATAAGCCTGGGGAGGACGAAAATGACCTAATTGATCATCCAATGACACAAACACACCTATTGGATGCACAAGATTGGTTAAAAACCCTAATTGGACAAGAATAAGCCTAGGGAGGACGAAAATAACCTAATTGATCATCCAATGACACAAACACACCTATTGGATGCATAAGATTGGTCTAAAACTCTAATTGGACAAGAATATGCCTAGGGAGGACGAAAATGACCTAAATGTTAATCCAATGACACAAATGAACTTATTGGATGCACAAGATTGGTTAAAAACCCTAATTGGACAAGAATAAGCCTAGGGAGGACGAAAATGACCTAAATGTTAATCCAATGACACAACTCAACTTATTGGATGCACAAGATTGGTTAAAAACCCTAATTGGACAAGAATAAGCCTAGGGAGGACGAAAATGACCTAATTGATCATCCAATGACACAAACAGACCTATTGGATGCACAAGATTGGTTAAAAGCCCAAATTGGACAAGAATATGGCTGGGGAGGACGAAAATGACCTAATTGATCATCCAATGACACAAATGAACTTATTGGATGCACAAGATTAGTTAAAAACCCTAATTGGACAAGAATAAGCCTAGGGAGGACGAAAATAACCTAATTGATCATCCAATGACACAAACACAGCTATTGGATGCACAAGATTGGTCTAAAACTCTAATTGGACAAGAATATGCCTAGGGAGGACGAAAATGACCTAAATGTTAATCCAATGACACAAATGAACTTATTGGATGCACAAGATTGGTTAAAAACCCTAATTGGACAAGAATAAGCCTAGGGAGGACGAAAATGACCTAAATGTTAATCGAATGACACAACTCAACTTATTGGATGCACAAGATTGGTTAAAAACCCTAATTGGACAAGAATAAGCCTAAGGAGGACGAAAATAACCTAATTGATCATCCAATGACACAAACACACCTATTGGATGCACAAGATTGGTTAAAAACCCTAATTGGACAAGAATATGCCTAGGCAGGACGAAAATGACCTAAATGTTAATCCAATGACACAAATGAACTTATTGGATGCACAAGATTGGTTAAAAACCCTAATTGGACAAGAATAAGCCTAGGGAGGACAAAAATGACCTAAATGTTAATCCAATGACACAACTCAACTTATTGGATGCACAAGATTGGTTAAAAACCCTAATTGGACAAGAATAAGCCTATGGAGGACGAAAATGACCTAATTGATCATCCAATGACACAAACACACCTATTGGATGCACAAGATTGGTTAAAATCCCTAATTGCACAAGAATAAGCCTAGGGAGGACGAAAATGACCTAAATGTTAATCCAATGACACAACTCAACTTATTGGATGCACAAGATTGGTTAAAAACCCTAATTGGACAAGAATAAGCCTAGGGAGGACGAAAATGACCTAATTGATCATCCAATGACACAAACACACCTATTGGATGCACAAGATTGGTTAAAAACCCTAATTGGACAAGAATAAGCCTAGGGAGGACAACAATGACCTAATTGATCATCCAATGACACAAACACACCTATTGGATGCACAAGAATGGTTAAAAACCCTAATTGGACAAGAATAAGCCTAGGGAGGACGAAAATGACCTAATTGATCATCCAATGACACAAACACACCTATTGGATGCACAAGATTGGTTAAAAACCCTAATTGGACAAGAATAAGCCTAGGGAGGACGAAAATGACCTAATTGATCATCCAATGACACAAACACACCTATTGGATGCACAAGATTGGTTAAAAACCCTAATTGGACAAGAATATGCCTAGGGAGGACGAAAATGACCTAAATGTTAATCCAATGACACAACTCAACTTATTGGATGCACAAGATTGGTTAAAAACCCTAATTGGACAAGAATAAGCATATGGAGGACGACAATGACCTAATTGATCATCCAATGACACAAACACACCTATTGGATGCAAAAGATTGGTTAAAAACCCTAATTGGACAAGAATAAGCCTAGGGAGGACGAAAATGACCTAATTGATCATCCAATGACACAAACACACCAATTGGATGCACAAGATTGGTTAAAAACCCTAATTGGACAAGAATAAGCCTAGGGAGTACGAAAATGACCTAATTGATCATCCAATGACACAAACACACCTATTGGATGCACAAGATTGGTTAAAAACCCTAATTGGACAAGAATAAGACTATGGAGGACGAAAATGACCTAAATGTTAATCCAATGACACAACTCAACTTATTGGATGCACAAGATTGGTTAAAAACCCTAATTGGACAAGAATAAGCCTAGGGAGGACGAAAATGACCTAATTGATCATCCAATGACACAAACACACCTATTGGATGCACAAGATTCGTTAAAAACCCTAACTGGACAAGAATATGCCTAGGGAGGACGGAAATGACCTAATTGATCGTCCAATGAAACAAACACACCTATTGGATGCACAAGATTGGTTAAAAACCCTAATTGGACAAGAATATGCCTAGGGAGGACGAAAATGACCTAAATATTAATTCAATGAAAGAAACAAACTTATTGGATGCACATGATTGGTTAAAAACCCTAATTGGACAAGAATAAGCCTAGGGAGGACGAAAATGACCTAATTGATCATCCAATGACACAAACACACCTATTGGATGCACAAGATTGGTTAAAAACCCTAATTGGACAAGAATAAGCCTAGGGAGGACGAAAATGACCTAATTGATCATCCATTGCCACAAACACACCTATTGGATGCACAAGATTGGTTAAAAACCCAAATTGGACAAGAATATGCCTAGGGAGGACGAAAATAACCTAATTGATCATGCAATGACACAAACACACCTATTGGATGCACAAGATTGGTTAAAAACCCTAATTGGACAAGAATAAGCCTAGGGAGGCCGAAAATGACCTAATTGATCATCCAATGACACAAACACACCTATTGGAAGCACAAGAACGGTTAAAAACCCTAATTGGACAAGAATATGCCTAGGGAGGACGAAAATAACCTAAATGTAAATCCAATGACACAAATGAACTTATTGGATGCACAAGATTGATTAAAAACCCTAATTGGACAAGAATAAGGCTAGGGAGGACGAAAATGACCTAAATGTTAATCCAATGACACAACTCAACTTATTGGATGCACAAGATTGGTTAAAAACCCTAATTGGACAAGAATAAGCCTAGGGAGGACGAAAATGACCTAATTGATCATCCAATGACACAAACACACCTATTGGATGCACAAGATTGGTTAAAGACCCTAATTGGACAAGAATATGCCTAGGGAGGACGAAAATGACCTAAATGTTAATCCAATGACACAACTGAACTTATTGGATGCACAAGATTGGTTAAAAACCCTAATTGGACAAGAATAAGCCTTGGGAGGACGAAAATGACCTAATTGATCATCCAATGACACAAACACACCTATTGGATGCACAAGACTGGTTAAAAACCCTAATTGGACAAGAATATGCCTAAGAAGGACGAAAATGACCTAATTGATCATCCAATGACACAAACACACTTATTGGAAGCACAAGATTGGTTAAAAACCCTAAAAGGACAAGAATAAGCCTAGGGAGGACGAAAATGACCTAAATATTAATTCAATGACATAAACAAAGTTATTGGATGCACAAGATTGGTTAAAAACTCTAATTGGACAAGAATAAGCCTAGGGAGGACGAAAATGACCTAATTGATCATCCAATGACACAAACACACCTATTGGATGCACAAGATTGGTTAAATACCCTAATTGGACAAGAATAAGCCTAGGGAGGACGAAAATGACCTAATTGATCATCCAATGACACAAACACACCTATTGGATGCACAAGATTGGTTAAAAACCCTAATTGGACAAGAATATGCCTAGGGAGGACGAAAATGACCTTATTGATCATCCAATAACACAAACACACCTATTGGATGCACAAGATTGGTTAAAAACCCTAATTGGACAAGAATAAGCCTAGGGAGGACGAAAATGACCTAATTGATCATCCAATGACACAAACACACCTATTGGATGCACAAGATTGGTTAAAAACCCTAATTGGACAAGAATATGCCAAGGGAGGACGAAAATGACCTAATTGATCATCCAATGACACAGACACACCTATTGGATGCACAAGATCGGTTAAAAACCCTAATTGGACAAGAATAAGCCTAGGGAGGATGAAAATGACCTAATTGATCATCCAATGACACAAACACACCTATTGGATGCACAAGATTGGTGAAAAACCTTAATTGGACAAGAATATGCCTAGGGAGGACGAAAATGACCTAATTGATCATCCATTGCCACAAGCACACCTATTAAATGCACAAGATTGGTTAAAAACCCTAATTGGACAAGAATAAGCCTATTGAGGACGAAAATGACCTAAATGTTAATCCAATGACACAACTCAACTTATTGGATGCACAAGATTGGTTAAAAACCCTAATTGGACAAGAATAAGCCTAGGGAGGACGAAAATGACCTAATTGATCATCCAATGACACAAACACACCTATTGGATGCACAAGATTGGTTAAAAACCCTAATTTGACAACAATAAGCCTAGGGAGGACGAAAATGACCTAATTGATCATCCAATGACACAAACACACCTATTGGATGCACAAGATTGGTTAAAAACCCTAATTGGACAAGAATATGCCTAGGGAGGACGAAAATGACCTAAATGTTAATCCAATGACACAAATGAACTTATTGGATGCACAAGATTGGTGAAAAACCCTAATTGGACAAGAATATGCCTAGGGAGGACGAAAATGACCTAAATGTTAATCCAATGACACAAATGAACTTATTGAATGCACAAGATTGGTTAAAAACCCTAATTGGACAAGAATAAGCCTAGGGAGGACGAAAATGACCTAAATGTTAATCCAATGACACAACTCAACTTATTGGATGCACAAGTTTGGTTAAAAACCCTAATTGGACAAGAATAAGCCTATGGAGGACGAAAATGACCTAATTGATCATCCAATGAAGAAAACACACCTATTGGATGCACAAGATTGGTTAAAAACCCTAATTCGACAAGAATAAGCCTAGGGAGGACGAAAATGACCTAAATGTTAATCCAATGACACAACTCAACTTATTGGATGCACAAGATTGGTTAAAAACCCTAATTGGACAAGAATAAGCCTAGGGAGGACGAAAATGACCTAATTGATCATCCAATGACACAAACACACCTATTGGATGCACAAGATTGGTTAAAAACCCTAATTGGACAAGAATATGCCTAGGGAGGACGAAAATGACCTAATTGATCATCCAATAACACAAACAAACTTATTGGATGCACAAGATTAGTTAAAAACCGTAATTGGACAAGAATAAGCCTAGGGAGGACGAAAATGACCTAATTGATCATCCAATGACACAAACACACCTATTGGATGCACAAGATTGGTTAAAAACCCTAATTGGACAAGAATAAGCCTAAGGAGGACGAAAATAACCTAATTGATCATCCAATGACACAAACACACCAATTGGATGCACCAGATTGGTTAAAAACCCTAGTTGGACAAGAATATGCCTAGGGAGGACGAAAATGACCTAATTGATCATCCAATGACACAAATGAACTTATCGGATGCACAAGATTGGTTAAAACCCCTAATTGGACAAGAATAAGCATAGGGAGGACGAAAATGACCTAATAGATCATCCAATGACACAAACACACCAATTGGATGAACAAGATTGGTTAAAAACCCTAATTGGACAAGAATATGCCTAGGGAGGACGAAAATGACCTAAATGTTAATCCAATGACACAAATGAACTTATTGGATGCACAAGATTGGTTAAAAACCCTAATTGGACAAGAATAAGCCTAGGGAGGACGAAAATGACCTAATTGATCATCCAATGACACAAACACACCTATTGGAAGCACAAGATTGGTTAAAAACCCTAATTGGACAAGAATATGCCTAGGGAGGATGAAAATGTCCTAAATGTTAATCCAATGACACAAATGAACTTATTGGATGCACAAGATTGATTAAAAACCCTAATTGGACAAGAATAAGCCTAGGGAGGACGAAAATGACCTAATTGATCATCCAATGACACAAACACACCTATTGGATGCACAAGATTGGTTAAAAACCCTAATTGGACACGAATAAGCCTAGGGAGAACGAAAATGACCTAAATGTTAATCCAATGACACAACTCAACTTATTGGATGCACAAGATTGGTTAAAAACCCTAATTGGACAAGAATAAGCCTAGGGAGGACGAAAATGACCTAATTGATCATCCAACGACACAAACACACCTATTGGATGCACAAGATTGGTTGAAAACCCTAGTTGGACAAGAATATGCCTAGGGAGGACGAAAATGACCTAATTGATCATCCAATGACACAAATGAACTTATTGGATGCACAAGATTGGTTAAAAACCCTAATTTGACAAGAATAAGCCTAGGGAGGACGAAAATGACCTAATTGATCATCCAATGACAGAAACACACCTATTGGATGCACAAGATTGGTTAAAAACCCTAATTGCACAAGAATATGCCTAGGGAGGACGAAAATGACCTAAATGTTAATCCAATGACACAAATGAACTTATTGGATGCACAAGATTGGTTAAAAACCCTAATTGGACAAGAATAAGCCTGGGGAGGAAGAAAATGACCTAATTTATCATCCAATGACACAAACACACATATTGGATGCACAAGATTGGTTAAAAACCCTAATTGGACAAGAATAAGCCTAGGGAGGACGAAAATGACCTAATTGATCATCCAATGACACAAACACACCTATTGAATGCACAAGATTGGTTAAAAACCCTAATTGGAGAAGAATATGCCTAGGGAGGACGTAAATGACCTAAATGTTAATCCAATGACACAAATGAACTTATTGGATGCACAAGATTGGTTAAAAACCCTAATTGGACAAGAATAAGCCTAGGGAGGACGAAAATGACCTAATTGATCATCCAATGACACAAACACACCTATTGGATGCACAAGATTGGTTAAAAACCCTAATTGGACAAGAATAAGCCTAGGGAGGACGAAAATGACCTAATTGATCATCCAATGACACAAACACATCTATTGGATGCATAAGATTGGTTAAAAACCCTAATTGGACAAGAATATGCCTAGGGAGGACGAAAATGACCTAATTGATCATCCAATGACACAAATACACCTATTGGATGCACAAGATTGGTTAAAAACCCTAATTGGACAAGAATAAGCGTAGGGAGGACGAAAATGACCTAAATGTTAATCCAATGACACAACTCAACTTATTGGATGCACAAGATTGGTTAAAAACCCTAATTGGACAAGAATAAGCCTAGGGAGGACGAAAATGACCTAATTGATCATCCAATGACACAAACACACCTATTGGATGCACAAGATTGGTTAAAAACCCTAATTGGACAAGAATAAGCCTAGGGAGGACGAAAATGACCTAATTGATCATCCAATGACACAAACACACCTATTAGATGCACAAGATTGGTTAAAAACCCTAATTGGACAAGAATATGCCTAGGGATGACGAAAATGACCTAAATATTAATTCAATGACACAAACAAAGTTAATGGATGCACAAGATTGGTTAAAAACCTTAATTGGACAAGAATAAGCCTAGGGAGGACGTAAATGACCTAATTGATCATCCAATGTCCCAAACAAACCTATTGGATGCACAAGATTGGTTAAAAACCCTAATTGGACAAGAATAAGCCTAGGGAGGACGAAAAAGACCTAATTGATCATCCAATGACACAAACACACCTATTGGATGCACAAGATTGGTTAAAAACCCTAATTGGACAAGAATAAGCCTAGGGAGGACGAAAACGACCTAATTGATCATCTATTGCCACAAACACACCTATTGGATGCACAAGATTGGTTAAACACCTATTGGTTGCACAAGATTGGTTAAAAACCCTAATTGGACAAGAATAAGCCTAGGGAGGACGAAAATAATCTAATTGATCATCCAATGACACATACACACCTATTGGATGCACAAGATTGGCTAAAAACCCTAATTGGACAAGAATATGCCTAGGGAGGACGAAAATGACCTAATTGATCATCCAATGACACAAACACACCTATTAGATGCACAAGATTGGTTAGAAACACTAATTGGACAAGAATAAGCCTAGGGAGGACGAAAATGACCTAATTGATCATCCAATGACACAAACACACCTATTGGATGCACAAGATTGGTTAAAAACCCTAATTGGACAAGAATAAGCCTAGGGAGGACGAAAATGACCTAATTGATCATCCAATGACACAAACACACCTATTGGATGCACAAGATTAGTTAAAAATCCTAATTGGACAAGAATAAGCCTAGGGAGGACGAAAATAACCTAATTGATCATCCAATGACACAAACACACCTATTGGATGCACAAGATTGGTTAAAAACCCTAATTGGACAAGAATAAGCCTAGGGAGGACGAAAATGACCTAATTGATCATCCAATGACACAAACACACCTATTGGATGCACAAGATTGGTTAAAAACCCTAATTGGACAAGAATATGCCAAGGGAGAACGAAAATGACCTAAATATTAATTCAATGACACAAACAAAGTTATTGGATGCACAAGATTGGATAAAAACCCTAATTGGACAAGAATAAGCCTAGGGAGGACGAAAATGACCTAATTGATCATCCAATGACACAAACACACCTATTGGATGCACAAGATTGGTTAAAAACCCTAATTGGACAAGAATAAGCCTAGGGAGGACGAAAATGACCTAATTGATCATCCAATGACACAAACACACCTATTGGATGCAAAAGATTGGTTAAAAACCCTAATTGGACAAGAATATGCCTAGGGAGGACGAAAATAACCTAAATATATTCAATGACACAAACAAACTTATTGGATGCACAAGATTGGTTAAAAACCCTAATTGGACAAGAATAAGCCTAGGGAGGACAAAAATGACCTAATTGATCATCCAATGACACAACCACACCTATTGGATGCACAAGATTGGTTAAAAACCCTAATTGGACAAGAATATGCCTAGGGAGGACGAAAATGACCTAAATATTAATTCAATGACACAAACAAACTTATTGGATGCACAAGATTGGTTACAAACCCTAATTGGACAAGAATAAGCCTAGGGAGGACGAAAATGACCTAATTGATCATCCAATGACACAAACACACCTATTGGATGCACAAGATTGGTTAAAAACCCTAATTGGACAAGAATAAGCCTAGGGAGGACGAAAATGACCTAATTGATCATCCAATGACACAAACACACCTATTGGATGCACAAGATTGGTTAAAAACCCTAAGTGGACAAGAATAAGCCTAGGGAGGACGAAAATGACTTAAATGTTAATCCAATGACAAAACTCAACTTATTGGATGCACAAGATTGGTTAAAAACCCTAATTGGACAAGAATAAGCCTAGGGAGGACGAAAATGACCTAATTGATCATCCAATGACACAAACACACCTATTGGATGCACAAGATTGGTTAAAAACCCTAATTGGACAAGAATAAGCCTAGGGAGGACGAAAATGACCTAATTGATCATCCAATGACACAAACACACCTATTGGATGCACAAGATTGGTTAAAAACCCTAATTGGACAAGAATAAGCCTAGGGAGGACGAAAATGACCTAATTGATCATCCATTGCCACAAACACACCTATGGGATGCACAAGATTGGTTAAAAACCCTAATTGGACAAGAATATGCCTTGGGAGGACGAAAATGACCTAATTGGTCATCCAATGACACAAACACACCTATTGGATGCAAAAGATTGGTTAAAAACCCTAATTGGACAAGAATAAGCCTAGGGAGGACGAAAATGACCTAATTGATCATCCAATGACACAAACACACCTATTGGATGCACAAGATTGGTTAAAAACCCTAATTGGACAAGAATAAGCCTAGGGAGGACGAAAATGACCTAATTGATCATCCAATGACACAAACACACCTATTGGATGCACAAGATTGGTTAAAAACCCTAATTGGACAAGAATAAGCCTAGGGAGGACAAAAATGACCTAATTGATCATCCAATAACACAAACACACCTGTTGGATGCACAAGTTTGGTTAAAAACCCTAATTGGACAAGAATAAGCCTAGGGAGGACGAAAATGACCTAATTGATCATCCAATGACACAAACACACCTATTGGATGCACAAGATTGGTTAAAAACCCTAATTGGACAAGAATAAGCCTAGGGAGGACGAAAATGACCTAATTGATCATCCAATGACACAAACACACCTATTGGATGCACAAGATTGGTTAAAAACCCTAGTTGGACAAGAATATGCCTAGGGAGGACGAAAATGACCTAATTGATCATTAAATGACACATTTGAACTTATTGGATGCACAAGATTGGTTAAAAACCCTAATTGGACAAGAATAAGCCTAGGAAGGACGAAAATGACCTAATTGATCATCCAATGACACAAACACACCTACTGGATGCAAAAGATTGGTTAAAAACCCTAATTGGACAAGAATAAGCCTAGGGAGGACGAAAATGACCTAATTGATCATCCAATGACACAAACACACCTATTGGATGCACAAGATTGGTTAAAAACCCTAATTGGACAAGAATAAGCCTAGGGAGGACGAAAATGACCTAATTGATCATCCAATGACACAAACACACCTATTGGATGCACAAGATTGGTTAAAAACCCTAATTGGACAAGAATATGCCTAGGGAGGACGAATATGACCTAAATGTTAATCCAATAACACAAATGAACTTATTGGATGCAAAAGATTGGTTAAAAAGCCTAATTGGACAAGAATAAGCCTAGGGAGGACGAAAATGACCTAATTGATCATCCAATGACACAAACACACCTATTGGATGCACAAGATTGGTTAAAAACCCTAACTGGACAAGAATATGCCTAGGGAGGACGAAAATGACCTAATTGATCATCCAATGACAAAAACACACCTATTGGATGCACAAGATTGGTTAAAAACCCTAATTGGACAAGAATAAGCCTAGGGAGGACAAAAATGACCTAAATGTTAATCCAATGACACAAATGAACTTATTGGATGCACAAGATTGGTTAAAAACCCTAATTGGACAAGAATAAGCCTGGGGAGGAAGAAAATGACCTAATTTATCATCCAATGACACAAACACACATATTGGATGCACAAGATTGGTTAAAAACCCTAATTGGACAAGAATAAGCCTAGGGAGAACGAAAATGACCTAATTGATCATCCAATGACACAAACACACCTATTGGATGCACAAGATTGGTTGAAAACCCTAGTTGGACAAGAATATGCCTAGGGAGGACGAAAATGACCTAATTGATCATCCAATGACACAAATGAACTTATTGGATGCACAAGATTCGTTAAAAACCCTAATTTGACAAGAATAAGCCTAGGGAGGACGAAAATGACCTAATTGATCATCCAATGACACAAACACACCTATTGGATGCACAAGATTGGTTAAAAACCCTAATTGGACAAGAATAAGCCTAGGGAGGACGAAAATGACCTAATTGATCATCCAATGACACAAACACACCTATTGGATACACAAGATTGGTTGAAAACCATAATTGGACAAGAATAAGCCTGGGGAGGAAGAAAATGACCTAATTTATCATCCAATGACACAAACACACATATTGGATGCACAAGATTGGTTAAAAACCCTAATTGGATAAGAATAAGCCTAGGGAGAACGAAAATGACCTAATTGATCATCCAATGACACAAACACACCTATTGGATGCACAAGATTGGTTTAAAACCCTAGTTGGACAAGAATATACCTAGGGAGGACGAAAATGACCTAAATGTTAATCTAATGACACAAATGAACTTATTGGATGCACAAGATTTGTTAAAAACCCTAATTGGACAAGAATAAGCCTAGGAAGGATGAAAATGACCTAATTGATCATCCAATGACACAAACACAACTATTGGATGCACAAGATTGGTTAAAAACCCTAATTGTACAAGAATAAGCCTAGGGAGGAAGAAAATGACCTAATTTATCATCCAATGACACAAACACACCTATTGGATGCACAAGATTGGTTAAAAACCCTAATTGGACAAGAATAAGCCTAGGGAGGACGAAAATGACCTAATTGATCATCCAATGACCCAAACACACCTATTGGATGCACAAGATTGGTTAAAAACCCTAATTGGACAAGAATAAGCCTAGGGAGGACGAAAATAACCTAATTGATCATCCAATGACACAAACACACCTATTGGATGCACAAGATTGGTTTAAAACCCTAGATGGACAAGAATATGCCTAAGGAGGACGAAAAGGACCTAATTGATCCTCCAATGAGACAAATGAACTTATTGCATGCACAAGATTGGTTAAAAACCCTAATTGGACAATAATAAGCCTAGGGAGGACGAAAATGACCTAATTGATCATCCAATGACACAAACACACCTATTGGATGCACAAGATTGGTTAAAAACCCTAATTGGACAAGAATAAGCCTAGGGAGGACGAAAATGACCTAATTGATCATCCAATGTCACAAACACACCTATTGGATGCACAAGATTGGTTAAAAACCCTAATTGGCCAAGAATATGCCTAGGGATGACGAAAATGACCTAAATATTAATTCAATGACACAAACAAAGTTATTGGATGCACAAGATTGGATAAAAACCCTAATTGGACAAGAATAAGCCTAGGGAGGACGAAAATGACCTAATTGATCATCCAATGACACAAACACACCTATTGGATGCAGAAGATTGGTAAAAAAACCCTAATTGGACAAGAATAAGCCTAGGGAGGACGAAAATGACCTAATTGATCATAAAATGACACAAACACACCTATTGGATGCACAAGATTGGTTAAAAACCCTAATTGGACAAGAATAAGCATAGGGAGGACGAAAATGACCTAATTGATCATCCAATACAACAAACACACCTATTGGATGCACAAGATTGGTTTAAAACCCTAGTTGGACAAGAATATGCCTAAGGAGGACGAAAATGACCTACTTGATCATCCAATGACACAAATGAACTTATTGGATGCACAAGATTGGTTAAAAACCCTAATTGGACAAGAATAAGCCTAGAGAGGGCGAAAATGACCTAATTGATCATCCAATGACACAAACACACCTATTGGATGCACAAGATTGGTTAAAAACCCTAATTGGACAAGAATAAGCCTAGGGAGGACGAAAATGACCTAATTGATCATCCATTGCCACAAACACACCTATTGGATGCACAAGATTGATTAAAACCCTAATTGGACAAGAATAAGCCTAGGGAGGATGAAAATGACCTAATTGATCATCCAATGACACAAACAGACCTATTGGATGCACAAGATTGATTAAAAATCCTAATTGGACAAGAATTTGCCTAGGGAGGACGAAAATGACCTAATTGATCATCCAATGACACAAACACACCTATTGGATGCACAAGATTGGTTAAAAACCCTAATTGGACAAGAATAAGCCTAGGGAGGACGAAAATGACCTAATTGATCATCCAATGACACAAACACACCAATTGGATGCACAAGATTGGTTAAAAACCCTAATTGAACAAGAATAAGCCTAGGGAGGACGAAAATGACCTAATTGATCATCCAATGACACAAACACACCTATTGGATGCACAAAATTGGTTAAAAACCCTAATTGGACAAGAATAAGCCTAGGGAGAACGAAAATGACATAAATGTTAATCCAATGACACAACTCAACTTATTGGATGCACAAGATCGGTTAAAAACCCTAATTGGACAAGAATAAGCCTAGGGAGGACGAAAATGACCTAATTGATCATCCAATGAACCAAACACACCTATTGGATGCACAAGATTGGTTAAAAACCCGAATTTGGACAAGAATATGCCTAGGGAGGACGAAAATGACCTAATTGATCATCCAATGACACAAACACACCTATTGGATGCACAAGATTGGTTAAAAACCCTAATTGGACAAGAATAAGCCTAGGGAGGACGAAAATGACCTAATTGATCATCCAATGACACAAACACACCTATTGGATGCACAAGATTGGTTAAAAACCCTAATTGGACAAGAATAAGCCTAGGGAGGACGAAAATGACCTAAATGTTAATCCAATGTCACAAATGAACTTATTGGGTGCACAAGATTGGTTAAAAACCCTAATTGGACAAGAATAAGCCTAGGGAGGACGAAAATGACCTAATTGATCATCCAATGACACAAACACACCTATTGGATGCACAAGATTGGTTAAAAACCCTAATTGGACAAGAATAAGCCTAGGGAGGACGAAAATGACCTAATTGATCATCCAATGACACAAACACACCTATTGGATGCACAAGATTGGTTAAAAACCCTAATTGGATAAGAATGTGCCTAGGGAAGACGAAAATGACCTAATTGATCATCCAATGACACAAATGAACTTATTGGTTGCACAAAATTAGTTAAAAACCCTAATTGGACAAGAATAAGTCTATGGAGGACGAAAATAACCTAATTGATCATCCAATGACCCAAACACACCTATTGGATGCACAAGTTTTGTCTAAAACTCTAATTGGACAAGAATATGCCTAGGGAGGACGAAAATGACCTAAATGTTAATCCAATGACACAAATGAACTTATTGGATGCACAAGATTGGTTAAAAACCCTAATTGGACAAGAATAAGCCTAGGGAGGACGAAAATGACCTAAATGTTAATCCAATGACACAGCTCAACTTATTGGATGCACAAGATTGGTTAAAAACCCTAATTGGACAAGAATAAGCCTATGGAGGACGAAAATGACCCAAATGTTAATCCAATGACACAACTCAACTTATTGGATGCACAAGATTGGTTAAAAACCCTAATTTGACAAGAATATGCCTAGGGAGGACGAAAAAGACCTAATTGATCGTCCAATGACACAAACACACCTATTGGATGCACAAGATTGGTTAAAAACCCTAATTGGACAAGAATAAGCCTAGGGAGGACGAAAATGACCTAATTGATCATCCAATGACACAAACACACCTATTGGATGCACAAGATTGGTTAAAAACCCTAATTGGACAAGAATAAGCCTAGGGAGGACGAAAATGACCTAATTGATCATCCATTGCCACAAACACACCTATTGGATCCACAAGATTGGTTAAAAACCCTAATTGGACAAGAATAGGCCTAGGGAGGACGAAAATGACCTAATTGATCATCCAATGACACAAACACACCTATTGGATGCACAAGATTGGTTAAAAACCCTAATTAAACAAGAATATGCCTAGGGAGGACGAAAATGACCTAAATATTAATTCAATGACATAAACAAATTTGTTGGATGCACAAGATTGGGTAAAAACCCTAATTGGACAAGAATAAGCCTAGGGATGACGAAAATGACCTAATTGATCATCCAATGACACAAACACACCTATTGGAAGCAAAAAACTGGTTAAAAACCCTAATTGGACAAGAATATGCCTAGGGAGGACGAAAATGACCTTAATATTAATCCAATGATACAAATGAAGTTATTGGATGCACAAGATTGGTTAAAAACCCTAATTGGACAAGAATAAGCCTAGGGAGGACGAAAATGACCTAATTGATCATCCAATGACACAAACACACCTATTGGATGCACAAGATTGGTTAAAAACCCTAATTGGACAAGAATAAGCCTAGGGAGGACGAAAATGACCTAATTGATCATCCAATGACACAAACACACCTATTGGATGCACAAGATTGGTTAAAAACCCTAATTGGACAAGAATATGCCTAGGGAGGACGAAAATGACCTAAATGTTAATCCAATGACACAAATGAACTTATTGGATGCACAAGATTGGTTAAAAACCTAATTCGACAAAAATAAGCCTAGGGAGAATGAAAATGACCTAAATATTAATCCAATGACACAACTCAACTTATTGGATGCACAAGATTGGTTAAAAACCCTAATTGGACAAGAATAACCCTAGGGAGGACGAAAATGACCTAATTGATCATCCAATGACACAAACACACCTATTGGATGCACAAGATTGGTTAAAAACCCTAATTGGACAAGAATAAGCCTAGGGAGGACGAAAATGACCTAATTGATCATCCAATGACACAAACACACCTATTTGATGGACAAGATTGGTTAAAAACCCTAATTGGACAAGAATAAGCCTAGGGAGGACGAAAATGACCTAATTGATCATCCAATGACACAAACACACCTATTAGATGCACAAGATTGGTTAAAAACCCTAATTGGACAAGAATATGCCTAGGGAGGAGGAAAATGACCTAAATATTAATTCAATGACACAAACAAAGTTATTGGATGCACAAGATTGGTTAAAAACCCAAATTGGACAAGAATAACCCTAGGGAGGACGAAAATGACCTAATTGATCATCCAATGGCACAAACACACCTATTGGATGCACAAGATTGGTTAAAAATCCTAATTGGGCAAGAATAAGCCTAGGGAGGACGAAAATGACCTAATTGATCATCCAATGACACAAATGAACTTATTGGATGCACAAGATTGGTTAAAAACCCTAATTGGACAAGAATAAGCCTAGGGAGGACGAAAATGACCTAATTGATCATCCAATGACACAAACACACCTATTGGATGCACAAGATTGGTTAAAAACCCTAATTGGACAAGAATAAGCCTAGGGAGGACGAAAATGACCTAATTGATCATCCAATGACACAAACACACCTATTGGATGCACAAGATTGGTTAAAAACCCTAATTGGATAAGAATATGCCTAAGGAGGACGAAAATGACCTAAATATTAATTCAATGACATAAACAAACTTATTGGATGAACAAAATTGGTTAAAAACCCTAATTGGACAAGAATATGCCTAGGGAGGACGACAATGACCTAATTGATCATCCAATGACACAAACACACCTATTGGATGCACAAAATTGGTTAAAAACCCTAATTGGACAAGAATATGCCTAGGGAGGACGAAAATGACCTAAATATTAGTTCAATGAAACAAACAAACTTAT
>JBBPBR010001008.1:18093-29066 GCA_037974775.1 Cicer pinnatifidum
CAATGACACAAACAAACTTATTGGATGCACAAGATTGGTTAAAAACCCTAATTGGACAAGAATATGCCTAGGGAGGACGAAAATGACCTAAATATTAATTCAATGACACAAACAAAGTTATTGGATGCACAAGATTGGTTAAAAACCCTAAATGGACTAGAATATGCCTAGGGAGGACGAATATGACCTAAATGTTAATCCAATAAAACAAATGAACTTATTGGATGCACAAGATTGGTTAAAAACCCTAATTGGACAAGAATATGCCTAGGGAGGACTGATATGACCTAAATGTTAATCCAATGACACAAATGAACTTATTGGATGCACAAGATTGGTTAAAAACCCTAATTGGACAAGAATAAGCCTAGGAATGACGAAAATGACCTAATTGATCACCTAATGACACAAACACACCTATTGGATGCACAAGATTGGTTAAAAACCCTAATTGGACAAGAATAAGCCTAGGGAGGACGAAAATGACCTAATTGATCATCCAATGACACAAACACACCTATTGGATGCACAAGATTGGTTAAAAACCGTAATTGGACAAGAATAAGCCTAGGGAGGATGAAAATGACCTAATTGATCATCCAATGACACAAATGAACTTATTGGATGCACAAGATTGGTTAAAAACCCTAATTGGACAAGAATAAGCCTAGGGAGGACGAAAATGACCTAATTGATCATCCAATGACACAAACACACCTATTGGATGCACAAGATTGGTTAAAAACCCTAATTGGACAAGAATAAGCCTAGGGAGGACGAAAATGACCTAATTGATCATCCAATGACACAACCACGCCTATTGGATGCACAAGATTGGTTAAAAACCCTAATTGGACAAGAATAAGCCTAGGGAGGACGAAAATGACCTAATTGATCATCCAATGACACAAACACACCTATTGGATGCACAAGATTGGTTAAAAACCCTAATTGGACAAGAATAAGCCTAGGGAGGACGAAAATGACCTAATTGATCATCCAATGACACAAACACACCTATTGGATGCACAAGATTGGTTAAAAACCCTAATTGGACAAGAATAAGCCTAGGGAGGACGAAAATGACCTAATTGATCATCCAATGACACAAACACACCTATTGGATGCATAAGATTGGTTAAAAACCCTAATTGGACAAGAATAAGCTTAGGGAGGACGAAAAATGACCTAATTGATCATCCAATGACACAAACACACCTATTGGATGCACAAGATTGGTTAAAAACCCTAATTGGACAAGAATAAGCCTAGGGAGGACGAAAATGACCTAATTGATCATCCAATGACACAAACACACCTATTGGATGCACAAGATTGGTTAAAAACCCTAATTGAACAAGAATAAGCATAGAAAGGACGAAAATGACCTAATTGATCATTCAATGACACAAACACACCTATTGGATGCACAAGATTGGTTAAAATCTCTAATTGGACAAGAATATGCATAGGGAGAACGAAAATGACCTAAATGTTAATCCAATAACACAAATGAACTTATTGGATGCACAAGATTGGTTAAAAACCCTAATTGGACAAGAATAAGCCTAGGGAGGACGAAAATGACCTAAATGCTAATCCAATGACACAACTCAACTTATTGGATGCACAAGATTGGTTAAAAACCCTAATTGGTCAAGAATAAGCCTAGGGAGGACGAAAATGACCTAATTGATCATCCAATGACACAAACACACCTATTGGATGCACAAAATTGGTTAAAAACCCTAATTGGACAAGAATATGCCTAGGGAGGACGAAAATGACCTAAATATTAGTTCAATGAAACAAACAAACTTATTGGATGCACAAGATTGGTTAAAAACCCTAATTGGACAAGAATAAGCATAGGGAGGACGGAAATGACCTAATTGATCTTCCAATGACACAAACACACCTATTGGATGCACAAGATTGGTTAAAAACCCTAATTGGACAAGAATATGCCTAGGGAGGACGAAAATGACCTAAATGTTAATCCAATGACACAAATTAACTTATTGGATGCACAAGATTGGTTAAAAACCCTAATTGGACAAGAATAAGCTTAGGGAGGACGAAAATGACCTAATTGATCATCCAATGACACAAACACACCTATTGGATGCACAAGATTGGTTAAAAACCCTAATTGGACAAGAATAAGCCTAGGGAGGACGAAAATGACCTAATTGATCATCCAATGACACAAACACACCTATTGGATGCACAAGATTGGTTAAAAACCCTAATTGGACAAGAATATGCCTAGGGAGGACGAAAATGACCTAATTGATCATCCAATGACACAAACACACCTATTGGATGCACAAGATTGGTTAAAAACACTAATTGGACAAGAATATTCCTAGGGAGGACGAAAATGACCTAAATATTAATTCAATGACACAAACAAACTTATCGGATGCAGAAGATTGGTTTAAAACCCTAATTGGACAAGAATAAGCCTAGGGAGGACGAAAATGACCTAATTGATCATCCAATGACACAAACACACCTATTGGATGCACAAGATTGGTTAAAAACCCTAATTGGACAAGAATATGTCTAGGGAGGACGGATATGACCTAAATGTTAATCCAATGACACAAATGAACTTTTTGGATGCACAAGATTGGTTAAAAACCCTAATTGGACAAGAATATGCCTAGGGAGGACGAAAATGACCTAAATATTAATTCAATGACACAAACACACCTATTGGATGCACAAGATTGGTTAAAAACCCTAATTGGACAAGAATATGTCTAGGGAGGACGGATATGACCTAAATGTTAATCCAATGACACAAATGAACTTATTGGATGCACAAGATTGGTTAAAAACCCTAATTGGACAAGAATAAGCCTAGGGAGGACGAAAATGACCTAATTGATCATCCAATGACACAAACACACCTATTGGATGCACAAGATTGGTTAAAAACCCTAATTGGACAAGAATGTGCCTAGAGAGATCGAAAATGACCTAAATTGATCATCCAATGACACAAACACACCTATTGGATGCACAAGATTGGTTAAAAACCCTAATTGGACAAGAATATGCCTAGGGAGGACGAAAATGACCTAAATGTTAATCCAATGACACAAATGAACTTATTGGATGCACAAGATTGGTTAAAAACCCTAATTGGACAAGAATAAGCCTAGGGAGGACGAAAATGACCTTAATGTTAATCCATTGACACAAATGAACTTATTGGATGCCCAAGATTAGTTAAAAACCCTAATTGGACAAGAATAAGCTTAGGGAGGACGAAAATGACCTAATTGATCATCCAATGACACAAACACACCTATTGGATGCACAAGATTGGTTAAAAACCCTAATTGGACAAGAATAAGCCTAGGGAGGACGAAAATGACCTAATTGATCATCCAATGACACAAACACACCTATTGGATGCACAAGATTGGTTAAAAACCCTAATTGGACAAGAATATGCCTAGGGAGGACGAAAATGACCTAATTGATCATCCAATGACACGAACACACCTATTGGATGCACAAGATTGGTTAAAAACCCTAATTGGACAAGAATATGCCTAGGGAGGACGAAAATGACCTAAATGTTAATCCAATGACACAAATGAACTTATTGGATGCACAAGATTGGTTAAAAACCCTAATTGGACAAGAATAATCCTAGGATGGACGAAAATGACCTAATTGATCATCCAATGACACAAACACACCTATTGGATGCACAAGATTGGTTAAAAACCCTAATTGGACAAGAATAAGCATAGAAAGGACGAAAATGACCTAATTGATCATCCAATGACACAATCACACCTATTGGATGCACAAGATTGGTTAAAAACCCTAATTGGACAAGAATATGCCTAGGGAGGACGAAAATGACCTAAATGTTAATCCAATGACACAAATGAACTTATTGGATGCACAAGATTGGTTAAAAACCCTAATTGGACAAGAATAAGCCTTGGGAGGACGAAAATGACCTAATTGATCATCCCATGACACAAACACACCTATTGGATGCACAAGACTGGTTAAAAACCCTAATTGGACAAGAATATGGAAGGACGAAAAATGACCTAATTGATCATCCAATGACACAAACACACTTATTGGAAGCACAAGATTGGTTAAAAACCCAAATTGGACAAGAATAAGCCTAGGGAGGACGAAAATGACCTAATTGATCATCCAATGACACAAACACACCTATTGGATGCACAAGATTGGTTAAAAACCCTAATTGGACCAGAATATGCCTAGGGAGGACGAAAATGACCTAAATGTTAATCCAATGACACAAATGAACTTATTGGATGCACAAGATTGGTTAAAAACCCTAATTGGACAAGAATAAGCCTAGGGAGAACGAAAATGACCTAATCGATCATCCAATGACACAAACCCACCTATTGGATGAACAAGATTGGTTAAAAACCCTAATTGGACAAGAATATGCCTAGGGAGGACATATATGACCTAAATGTTAATCCAATGACACAAATGAACTTATTGGATGCACAAGATTGGTTAAAAACCCTAATTGGACAAGAATAAGCCTAGGGAGGACGAAAATGACCTAATTGATCATCCAATGACACAAACACACCTATTGGATGCACAAGATTGGTTTAAAACCCTAGTTGGACAAGAATATGCCTAGGGAGGACGAAAATGACCTAATTGATCATCCAATGACACAAATGAACTTATTGGATGCACAAGATTGGTTAAAAACCCTAATTGGACAAGAATATGGCTAAGGAGGACGAAAATGACCTAATTGATCATCCAATGACACAAACACACCTATTGGATGCACAAGATTGGTTAAAAACCCTAATTGGACAAGAATAAGCCTAGGGAGGACGAAAATGACCTAATTGATCATCCAATGACACAAACACACCTATTGGATGCACAAGATTGGTTAAAAACCCTAATTGGACAAGAATAAGCCTAGGGAGGACGAAAATGACCTAATTGATCATCCAATGACACAAACACACCTATTGGATGCACAAGATTGGTTAAAAACCCTAATTGGACAAGAATAAGCCTAGGGAGGACGAAAATGACCTAATTGATCATCCAATGACACAAACACATCTATTGGAAGCACAAGATTGGTTAGAAACCCTAGTTGGACAAGAATATGCCTAGGGAGGACGAAAATGACCTAATTGATCATCCAATGACACAAATGAACTTATTGGATGCACAAGATTGCTTAAAAACCCTAATTGGACAAAAATAAGCATAGAAAGGACGAAAATGACCTAATTGATCATCCAATGACACAAACACACCTATTGGATGCACAAGATTGGTTAAAAACCCTAATTGGACAAGAATAAGCCTAGGGAGGACGAAAATGACCTAATTGATCATCCAATGACACAAACACACCTATTGGATGCACAAGATTGGTTAAAAACCCTAATTGGACAAGAATAAGCCTAGGGAGGACGAAAATGACCTAATTGATCATCCAATGACACAAACACACCTATTGGATGCACAAGATTGTTTTAAAACCCTAGTTGGACAAGAATATGCCTAGGGAGGACGAAAATGACCTAATTGATCATCCAATGACACAAATGAACTTATTGGATGCACAAGATTGGTTAAAAACCCTAATTGGACAAGAATAAGCCTAGGGAGGCGAAAATAACCTAATTGATCATCCAATGACACAAACACACCTATTGGATGCACAAGATTGGTTAAAAACCCTAATTGGACAAGAATAAGCCTAGGGAGGACGAAAATGACCTAATTGATCATCCAATGACACAAACACACCTATTGGATGCACAAGATTGGTTAAAAACCCTAATTGGACAAGAATAAGCCTAGGGAGGACGAAAATGACCTAATTGATCATCCAATGACACAAACACACCTATTGGATGCACAAGATTGGTTTAAAACCCTAGTTGGACAAGAATATGCCTAGGGAGGACGAAAATGACCTAATTGATCATCCAATGACACAAATGAATTTATTGGATGCACAAGATTGGTTAAAAACCCAAATTGCACAAGAATAAGCCTAGGGAGGACGAAAATGACCTAATTGATCATCCAATGACACAAACACACCTATTGGATGCACAAGATTGGTTAAAAACCCTAATTGGACAAGAATAAGCCTAGGGAGGACGAAAATGACCTAATTGATCATCCAATGACACAAACACACCTATTGGATGCACAAGATTGGTTTAAAACCCTAGTTGGACAAGAATATGCCTAGGGAGGACGAAAATGACTTAATTGATCATCAAATGACACAAATGAACTTATTGGATGCACAAGATTAGTTAAAAACCCTAATTGGACAAGAATAAACCTAGGGAGGACGAAAATGACCTAATTGATCATCCAATGACACAAACACACCTATTGGATGCACAAGATTGGTTAAAAACCCTAATTGAACAAGAATATGCCTAGGGAGGACGAAAATGACCTAAATGTTAATCCAATAACACAAATCAACTTATTGGATGCACAAGATTGGTTAAAAACCCTACTTGGACAAGAATAAGCCTAGGGAGGACGAAAATGACCTAAATGTTAATCCAATGACACAACTCAACTTATTGGATGCACAAGATTGGTTAAAAACCCTAATTGGACAAGCATAAGCCTATGGAGGACGAAAATGACCTAATTGATCATCCAATGACACAAACACACCTATTGGATGCACAAGATTGGTTAAAAACCCTAATTGGAAAAGAATATGCCTAGGGAGAACGAAAATGACCTAAATATTAATTCAATGACACAAACAAACTTATCGGATGCACAAGATTGGTTAAAAACCCTAATTGGACAAGAATAAGCCTAGGGAGGACGAAAATGACCTAATTGATCATCCAATGACACAAACACACCTATTGGATGCACAAGATTGGTTAAAAACCCTAATTGGACAAAAATATGCCTAGGGAGGACGAAAATGAACTAAATATTAATTCAATGACACAAACAAAGTTATTGGATGCACAAGATTGGTTAAAAACCCTAATTGGACAAGAATAAGCCTAGGGAGGACGTAAATGACCTAATTGATCATCCAATGACACAAACACACCTATTGGATGCACAAGATTGGTTAAAAACCCTAACTGGACAAGAATATGCCTAGGGAGGACGAAAATGACCTAAATATTAATTCAATGACACAAACAAACTTATTGGATGCAAAAGATTGGTTAAAAACCCTAATTGGACAAGATAAGCCTAAGGAGGACGAAAATGACCTAAATGTTAATCCAATGACACAACTCAACTTATTGGATGCACAAAATTGGTTAAAAACCCTAATTGGGCAAGAATAAGCCTAGGGAGGACGAAAATGACCTAATTGATCATTCAATGACACAAACACACCTATTGGATGCACAAGATTGGTTAAAAACCTTAATTCGACAAGAATATGCCTAGGGAGGACGAAAATGACCTAAATGTTAATCCAATGACACAAATGAACTTATTGGATGCACAAGATTGGTTAAAAACCCTAATTGGACAAGAATAAGCCTAGGGAGAACGAAAATGACCTAATTGATCATCCAATGACACAAACACACCTATTGGAAGCACAAGATTGGTTAAAAACCCTAATTGGACAAGAATATGCCTAGGGAGGACGAAAATGACCTAAATGTTAATCTAATGACACAAATGAACTTATTGGAAGCACAAGATTGGTTAAAAACCCTAATTGGACAAGAATAAGCCTAGGGAGGACGAAAATGACCTAATTGATCATCCAATGACACAAACACACCTATTGGATGCACAAGATTGGTTAAAAACCCTAATTGGACAACAATATGCCTAGGGAGGACGAAAATGACCTAAATATTAATTCAATGACATAAACAAACTTATTGGATGCACAAGAATGGTTAAAAACCCTAATTGGACAAGAATAAGCCTTGGGAGAACGAAAATGACCTAATTGATCATCCAATGACACAAACACACCTATTGGAAGCACAAGATTGGTTAAAAACACGAATTGGACAAGAATATTCCTAGGGAGGACGAAAATGACCTAAATGTTAATCCAATGACAAAAATGAACTTATTGGATGCACAAGATTGGTTAAAAACCCTAAATGGACAAGAATAAGCCTAGGGAGGACGAAAATGACCTAATTGATCATCCAATGACACAAACACACCTATTGGATGCACAAGATTGGTTAAAAACCCTAATTGGACCAGAATATGCCTAGGGAGGAGGAAAATGACCTAAATATTAATTCAATGACGCAAACAAAGTTATTGGATGCACAAGATTGGTTAAAAACCCTAATTGGACAAGAATAAAATCTAGGGAGGACGAAAATGACCTAATTGATCATCCAATGACACAAACACACCTATTGGATGCACAAGATTGGTTAAAAACCCTAATTGGACAAGAATATGCCTAGGGAGGACGAAAATGACCTAAATGTTAATCCAATGACACAAATGAACTTATTGGTTGCACAAGATTGGTTAAAAACCCTAATTGGACAAGAATAAGCCTTGGGAGGATGAAAATGACCTAATTGATCATCCAATGACACAAACACACCTATTGGATGCACAAGACTGGTTAAAAACCCTAGTTGGACAAGAATATGCCTAGGAAGGACAAAAATGACCTAATTGATCATCCAATGACACAAATGAACTTATTGGATGCACAAGATTTGTTAAAAACCCTAATTGGACAAGAATAAGCCTAGGGAGGACGAAAATGACCTAATTGATCATCCAATGACACAAACACACCTATTGGATGCACAAGATTGGTTAAAAACCCTAATTGGACAAGAATATGCCTAGGGAGGACGAAAATGACCTAAATGTTAATCCAATGACACAAATGAACTTATTGGATGCACAAGATTGGTTAAAAACCCTAGTTGGACAAGAATATGCCTAGGAAGGACGAAAATGACCTAATTGATCATCCAATGACACAAATTAACTTATTGGATGCACAAGATTGGTTAAAAACCCTAATTGGACAAGAATAAGCCTAGGGAGGACGAAAATGACATCATTGATCATCCAATGACACAAACACACCTATTGGATGCACAAGATTGGTTAAAAACCCTAATTGGACAAGAATAAGCCTAGGGAGGACGAAAATGACCTAATTGATCATCCAATGACACAAACACACCTATTGGATGCACAAGATTGGTTAAAAACCCTAATTGGACAAGAATATGCCTAGGGCGGACGAAAATGACCTAAATGTTAATCTAATGACACAAATGAACTTATTGGATGCACAAGATTGGTTAAAACCCTAATTGGACAAGAATATGCCTAGGGAGGACAAAAATGACCTAAATATTAATTCAATGACACAAACAAACTTATTGGCTGCACAAGATTGGTTAAAAACCCTAATTGGACAAGAATAAGCCTAGGGAGGACGAAAATAACCTAATTGATCATTCAATGACACAAACAGACCTATTGGATGCACAAGATTGGTTAAAAACCCTAATTGGACAAGAATAAGCCTAGGGAGGACGAAAATGACCTAATTGATCATCCAATGACACAAACACACCTATTGGATGCACAAGATTGGTTAAAAACCCTAATTGGACAAGAATAAGCCTAGGGAGGACGAAAATGACCTAATTGATCATCCAATGACACAAACACACCTATTGGATACACAAGATTGGTTGAAAACCCTAATTGGACAAGAATAAGCTTGGGGAGGAAGAAAATGACCTAATTTATCATCCAATGACACAAACACACATATTGGATGCACAAGATTGGTTAAAAACCCTAATTGGATAAGAATAAGCCTAGGGAGAACGAAAATGACCTAATTGATCATCCAATGACACAAACACACCTATTGGATGCACAAGATTGGTTTAAAACCCTAGTTGGACAAGAATATACCTAGGGAGGACGAAAATGACCTAAATGTTAATCTAATGACACAAATGAACTTATTAGATGCACAAGATTTGTTAAAAACCCTAATTGGACAAGAATAAGCCTAGGAAGGATGAAAATGACCTAATTGATCATCCAATGACACAAACACACCTATTGGATGCACAAGATTGTTTAAAAACCCTAATTGGACAAGAATATGCCTAGGGAGGACGAAAATGACCTAAATATTAATTCAATGACACAAACAAAGTTATTGGATGCACAAGATTGGTTAAAAACCCTAATTGGACAAGAATAAGCCAAGGGAGGACGAAAATGACCTAATTGATCATCCAATGACACAAACACAGCTATTGGACGCACAAGATTGGTTAAAAACCCTAATTGTACAAGAATAAGCCTAGGGAGGAAGAAAATGACCTAATTTATCATCCAATGACACAAACACACCTATTGGATGCACAAGATTGGTTAAAAACCCTAATTGGACAAGAATAAGCCTAGGGAGGACGAAAATGACCTAATTGATCATCCAATGACACAAACACACCTATTGGATGCACAAGATTGGTTAAAAACCCTAATTGGACAAGAATAAGCCTAGGGAGGACGAAAATAACCTAATTGATCATCCAATGACAGAAACACACCTATTGGATGCACAAGATTGGTTTAAAACCCTAGTTGGACAAGAATATGCCTAGGGAGGACTAAAATGACCTAATTGATCATCCAATGACACAAATGAACTTATTGGATGCACAAGATTGGTTAAAAACCCTAATTTGACAAGAATAAGCCTAGGGAGGACGAAAATGACCTAATTGATCATCCAATGACACAATCACACCTATTGGATGCACAAGATTGGTTAAAAACCCTAATTGGACAAGAATATGCCTAGGGAGGACGAAAATGACCTAAATGTTAATCCAATGACACAAATGAACTTATTGGATGCACAAGATTGGTTAAAAACCCTAATTGGACGAGAATAAGCCTAGGGAGGA
>JBBPBR010001009.1:0-34438 GCA_037974775.1 Cicer pinnatifidum
TGTCATTGGATGATCAATTAGGTCATTTTCGTCCTCCCTAGGCTTATTCTTGTCCAATTAGGGTTTTTAACCAATCTTGTGCATCCAATAAGTTGAGTTGTGTCATTGGATTAACATTTAGGTCATTTTCGTCCTCCCTAGGCTTATTCTTGTCCAATTAGGGTTTTTAACCAATCTTGTGCATCCAATAGGTGTGTTTGTGTCATTGGATGATCAATTAGATCATTTTCGTCCTACCTAGGCATATTCTTGTCCGATTAGGGTTTTTAACCAATCTTGTGCATCCAATAGGTGTGTTTGTGTCATTGGATGATCAATTAGGTCATTTTCATCCTCCCTAGGCATATTCTTGTCCAATTACGGTTTTTAACCAATCTTGTGCATCCAATAGGTGTGTTTGTGTCATTGGATGATCAATTAGGTCATTTTCGTCCTCCCTAGGCATATTCTTGTCCAATTAGGGTTTTTAACGAATCTTGTGCATCCAATAGGTGTGTTTGTGTCATTGGATGATCAATTAGTTCATTTTCGTCCTCCCTAGGCTTATTCTTGTGCAATTAGGGTTTTTAACCAATCTTGTGCATCCAATAAGTTGAGTTGTGTCATTGGATTAACATTTAGGTCATTTTCGTCCTCCCTAGGCTTATTCTTGTCCAATTAGGGTTTTTAACCAATCTTGTGCATCCAATAGGTGTGTTTGTGTCATTGGATGATCAATTAGGTCATTTTCGTCCTCCCTAGGCTTATTCTTGTCCAATTAGGGTTTTTAACCAATCTTGTGCATCCAATAGGTGTGTTTGTGTCATTGGATTATCAATTAGGTCATTTTCGACCTCCCTATGCATATACTTGTCCAATTAGGGTTTTTAACCAATCTTTTGCATCCAATAGGTGTGTTTGTGTCATTGGATGATCAATTAGGTGATTTTTGTCCTCCCTAGGCATATTCTTGTCCACTTAGGGTTTTTAACCAATCTTGTGCATCCAATAATTGTGTTTGTGTCATTGGATGATCAATTAGGTCACTTTCGTCCTCCCTAGGCTTATTCTTGTCCAATTAGGGTTTTTAACCAATCTTGTGCATCCAATAGGTGTGTTTGTGTCATTGGATGATCAATTAGGTCATTTTCGTCCTCCCTAGGCATATTCTTGTCCAATTAGGGTTTTTAACCAATCTTGTGCATCCAATAATTGTGTTTGTGTCATTGGATGATCAATTAGGTCACTTTCGTCCTCCCTAGGCTTATTCTTGTCCAATTAGGGTTTTTAACCAATCTTGTGCATCCAATAGGTGTGTTTGTGTCATTGGATGATCAATTAGGTGCTTTTTTTCCTCCCTAGGCATATTCTTGTCCAATTAGGGTTTTTAACCAATCTTGTGCATCCAATAATTGTGTTTGTGTCATCGGATGATCAATTAGGTCACTTTCGTCCTCCCTAGGCTTATTCTTGTCCAATTAGGGTTTTTAACCAATCTTGTGCATCCAATAGGTGTGTTTGTGTCATTGGATGATCAATTAGGTCATTTTCGTCCTCCCTAGGCATATTCTTGTCCAATTAGGGTTTTTAACCAATCTTGTGCATCCAATAGGTGTGTTTGTGTCATTGGATGATCAATTAGGTCATTTACGTCCTCCCTAGGCATATTCTTGTCCAATTAGGGTTTTTAACCAATCTTGTGCATCCAATAGGTGTGTTTGTGTAATTGGATGATCAATTAGGTTATTTTCGTCCTCCCTAGGCTTATTCTTGTCCAATTAGGGTTTTTAACCAATCTTGTGCATCTAATAGGTGTGTTTGTGTCATTGGATGATCAATTAGGTCATTTTCGTCCTCCATAGGCTTATTCTTGTCCAATTAGGGTTTTTAACCAATCTTGTGCATCCAATAAGTTGAGTTGTGTCATTGGATTAACATTTAGGTCATTTTCGTCCTCCGTAGGCATATTCTTGTCCAATTAGGGTTTTTAACCAATCTTCTGCATCCAATAGGTGTGTTTGTGTCATTGGATGATCAATTAGGTCATTTTCGTCCTCCCTAGGCATATTCTTGTCCAATTAGGGTTTTTAACCAATCTTGTGCATCCAATAGGTGTGTTTGTGTCATTGGATGATCAATTAGGTAATTTTCGTCCTCCCTAGGCTTATTCTTGTCCAATTAGGGTTTTTAACCAATCTTGTGCATCTAATAGGTGTGTTTGTGTCATTGGATGATCAATTAAGTCATTTTCGTCCTCCCTAGGCTTATTCTTGTCCAATTAGGGTTTTTAACCAATCTTGTGCATCTAATAAGTTTGTTTGTGTCATTGAATTAATATTTAGGTCATTTTCGTCCTCCCTAGGCATATTCTTGTCCAATTAGGGTTTTTAACCAATCTTGTGCATCCAATAGGTGTGTTTGTGTCATTGGATGATCAATTAGGTCATTTTCGTCCTCCCTAGGCTTATTCTTGTCCAATTAGGGTTTTTAACCAATCTTGTGCATCCAATAGGTGTGTTTGTGTCATTGGATGATCAATTAGGATATTTTCGTCCTCCCTAGGCTTATTCTTACCCAATTAGGGTTTTTAACCAATCTTGTGCATCCAATAAGTTGAGTTGTGTCATTGGATTAACATTTAGGTCATTTTCGTCCTCCCTAGGCATATTCTTGTCCAATTAGGGTTTTTAACCAATCTTGTGCATCCAATAGGTGTGTTTGTGTCATTGGATGATCTATTAGGTCATTTTCGTCCTCCCTAGGCATATTCTTGCCCAATTAGGGTTTTTAACCAATCTTGTGCATCCAATAGGTGTGTTTGTGTCATTGGATGATCAATTAGGTCATTTTCGTCCTCCCTAGGCTTATTCTTGTCCAATTAGGGTTTTTAACCAATCTTGTGCATCCAATAGGTGTGTTTGTCATTGGATTAACATTTAGGTCATTTTCGTCCTCCCTAGGCATATTCTTGTCCAATTAGAGTTTTAGACCAATCTTGTGCATCCAATAGGTGTGTTTGTGTCATTGGATGATCAATTAGGTCATTTTCGTCCTCCCTAGGCTTATTCTTGTCCAATTAGGGTTTTTAACCAATCTTGTGCATCCAATAAGTTCATTTGTGTCATTGGATGATCAATTAGGTCATTTTTGTCCTCCCAAGGCTTATTCTTGTCCAATTAGGGTTTTTAACCAATCTTGTGCTTCCAATAGGTGTGTTTGTGTCATTGGATGATCAATTAGGTCATTTTCGTCCTCCCTAAGCTTATTCTTGTCCAATTAGGGTTTTTAACCAATCTTGTGCATCCAATAAGTTTGTTTATGTCATTGAATTAATATTATAATTCATTTTGGTCATCCCTAGGCATATTCTTGTCCAATTAGGGTTTTTAACCAATCTTGTGCATCCAATAGGTGTGTTTGTGTCATTGGATGATCAATTAGGTCATTTTCGTCCTCCCTAGGCATATTCTTGTCCAATTAGGGTTTTTAACCAATCTTGTGCATCCAATAGGTGTGTTTGTGTCATTGGATGATCAATTAGGTCATTTTCGTCCTCCCTAGGCTTATTCTTGTCCAATTAGGGTTTTTAACCAATCTTGTGCATCCAATAGGTGTGTTTGTGTCATTGGATAATCAATTAGGTCATTTTCGTCCTCCCTTGGCTTATTCTTGTGCAATTAGGGTTTTTAATCAATCTTGTGCATCTAATAGGTGTGTTTGTGTCATTGGATGATCAATTAGGTCATTTTCGTCCTCCCTAGGCTTATTCTTGCCCAATAAAGGTTTTTAACCAATCTTGTGCATCCAATAAGTTGAGTTGTGTCATTGGATTAACATTTAGGTCATTTTCGTCCTCCCTAGGCTTATTCTTGTCCAATTAGGGTTTTTATCCAATCTTGTGCATCCAATAGGTGTGTTTGTGTCATTGGATGATCAATTAGGTCATTTTCGTCCTCCCTTGGCTTATTCTTGTCCAATTAGGGTTTTTAACCAATCTTGTGCATCCAATAGGTGTGTTTGTGTCATTGGATGACCAATTAGGTCATTTTCGTCCTCCCTAGGCTTATTCTTGTCCAATTAGGGTTTTTAACAATTCTTGTGCATCCAATAGGTGTGTTTGTGGCAATGGATGATCAATTAGGTCATTTTCGTCCTCCCTAGGCATATTCTTGTCCAATTAGGGTTTTTAACCAATCTTGTGCATCCAATAGGTGTGTTTGTGTCATTGGATGATCAATTAGGTCATTTTCGTCCTCCCTAGGCTTATTCTTGTCCAATTAGGGTTTTTAACCAATCTTGTGCATCCAATAGGTGTGTTTGTGTCATTGGATGATCAATTGGGTCATTTTCTTCCTCCCTAGGAATATTTTTATCCAATTAGGGTTTTTAACAAATCTTGTGCATCCAATAGGTTTGTTTGTTTCATTGAATTAATATTTAGGTCATTTTTGTCCTCTCTAGGCATATTCTTGTCCAATTAGGGTTTTTAACCAATCTTGTGCATCCAATAAGTTTGTTTGTGTCAATGAATTAATATTTAGGTCATTTTTGTCCTCCCTAGGCATATTCTTGTCCAATTAGGGTTTTTAACCAATCTTGTGCATCCAATAGGTGTGTTTGTGTCATTGGATGATCAATTAGGTCATTTTCGTCCTCCCTAGGCTTATTCTTGTCCAATTAGGGTTTTTAACCAATCTTGTGCATTCAATAGGAGTGTTTGTGTCATTGGATGATCAATTAGGTCATTTTCGTCCTCCCTAGGCTTATTCTTGTCCAATTAGGGTTTTTAACCAATCTTGTGCATCCAATAGGTGTGTTTGTGTCATTGGATGATCAATTAGGTCATTTTCGTCCTCCCTAGGCTTATTCTTGTCCAATTAGGGTTTTTAACCAATCTTGTGCATCCAATAAGTTCATTTGTGTCATTGGATGATCAATTAGGTCATTTTCGTCCTTCCTAGGCATATTCTTGATCAACTAGGGTTTTAAACCAATCTTGTGCATCCAATAGGTGTGTTTGTGTCATTGGATGATCAATTAGGTCATTTTCGTCCTCCCTAGGCTTATTCTTGTCCAATTAGGGTTTTTAACCAATCTTGTGCATCCAATAGGTGTGTTTGTGTCATTGGATGATCAATTAGGTCATTTTCGTCCTCCCTAGGCTTATTCTTGTCCAATTAGGGTTTTTAACCAATCTTGTGCATCCAATAGGTGTGTTTGTGTCATTGGATGATCAATTAGGTCATTTTCGTCCTCCCTAGGCTTATTCTTGTCCAATTAGGGTTTTTAACCAATCTTGTGCATCCAATAGGTGTGTTTGTGTCATTGGATGATCAATTAGGTCATTTTCGTCCTTTCTATGCTTATTTTTGTCCAATTAGGGTTTTTAAGCAATCTTGTGCATCCAATAAGTTCATTTGTGTCATTGGATGATCAATTAGGTCATTTTCGTCCTCCCTAGGCATATTCTTGTCCAACTAGGGTTTCTAACCAATCTTGTGCTTCCAATAGATGTGTTTGTGTCATTGGATGATCAATTAGGTCATTTTCGTCCTCCCTAGGCTTATTCTTGTCCAATTAGGGTTTTTAACCAATCTTGTGCATCCAATAGGTGTGTTTGTGTCATTGGATGATCAATTAGGTCATTTTCGTCCTCCCTAGGCTTATTCTTGTCCAATTAGGGTTTTTAACCAATCTTGTGCATCCAATAGGTGTGTTTGTGTCATTGGATGATCAATTAGGTCATTTTCGTCCTCCCTAGGTTTATTCTTGTCCAATATGGGTTTTTAACCAATCTTGTGCATCAAATAAGTTCATTAGTGTCATTGGATGATCAATTACGTCATTTTCCTCCTCCCTAGGCATGTTCTTGTCCAACTAGGGTTTTTAACCAATCTTGTGCATCCAATAGGTGTGTTTGTGTCATTGGATGATCAATTAGGTCATTTTCGTCCTCCCTAGGCTTATTCTTGTCCAATTAGGGTTTTTAACCAATCTTGTGCATCCAATAGGTGTGTTTGTGTCATTGGATGATCAATTAAGTCATTTTCGTCCACCCTAGGCTTATTCTAGTCAAATTAGGGTTTTTTAACCAATCTTGTGCATCCAATAGGTGTGTTTGTGTCATTGGATGATCAATTAGGTCATTTTCGTCCTCCCTAGGCATATTCTTGTCCAATTAGGGTTTTTAACCAATCTTGTGCATCCATTAGGTGTGTTTGTGGCAATGGATGATCAATTAGGTCATTTTCGTCCACCCTAGGCTTATTCTAGTCAAATTAGGGTTTTTAACCTATCTTGTGCATCCAATAGGTGTGTTTGTGTCATTGGATGATCAATTAGGTCATTTTCGTCCTCCCTAGGCATATTCTTGTCCAATTAGGGTTTTTAACCAATCTTGTGCATCCAATAGGTTTGTTAGTGTCATTGGATGATCAATTTGGTCATTTTCATCCTCCCTAGGCATATTCTTGTCCAATTAGGGTTTTTAACCAATCTTGTGCATCCAATAAGTTTGTTTGTGTCATTGAATTAATATTTTGGTCATTTTCGTCCTCCCTAGGCATATTCTTGTCCAATTAGGGTTTTTAACCAATCTTGTGCATCCAATAGGTTTGTTTGTGGCAATGGATGATCAATTAGTTCATTTTCGTCCTTCCTAGGCTTATTCTTGTCCAATTAGGGTTTTTAACCAATCTTGTGCATCCAATAGGTGTGTTTGTGTCATTGGATGATCAATTAGGTCATTTTCGTCCTCCCTAGGCTTATTCTTGTCCAATTAGGGTTTTTAACCAATCTTGTGCATCCAATAAGTTTGTTTGTTTCATTGAATTAATATTTAGGTCATTTTCTTCCTCCCTAGGCATATTCTTGTCCAATTAGGGTTTTTAACCAATCTTTTGCATCCAATTGGTGTGTTTGTGTCATTGGATGATCAATTAGGTCATTTTCGTCCTCCTAAGCTTATTCTTGTCCAATTAGGGTTTTTAACCAATCTTGTGCATCCAATAAGTTGAGTTGTTTCATTGGATTAACATTTAGGTCATTTTCGTCCGTTGTAGGCTTATTCTTGTCCAATTAGGGTTTTTAACCAATCTTGTGCATCCAATAGGTGTGTTTGTGTCATTGGATGATCAATTAGGTCATTTTCGTCCTCCCTAGGCTTATTCTTGTCCAATTAGGGTTTTTAACCAATCTTGTGCATCCAATAAGTTTGTTTGTTTCATTGAATTAATATTTAGGTCATTTTCGTCCTCCCTAGTCTTATTCTTGTCCAATTAGGGTTTTTAACCAATCTTGTGCATCCAATAGGTGTGTTTGTGTCATTGGATGATCAATTAGGTCATTTTCGTCCTCCCTAGGCATATTCTTGTCCAATTAGGGTTTTTAACCAATCCTGTGCATCCAATAGGTGTGTTTGTGTCATTGGATGATCAATTAGGTCATTTTCGTCCTCCCTAGGCTTATTCTTGTCCTATTAGGGTTTTTAATCAATCTTGTGCATCCAATAACTTGAGTTGTGTCATTGGATTAACATTTAGGTCATTTTCGTCCTGCCTAGGCTTATTCTTGTCCAATTAAGGTTTTTAACCAATCTTGTGCATCCAATAGGTGTGTTTGTGTCATTGGATGATCAATTAGGTCATTTTCGTCCTCCATAGGCTTATTCTTGTCCAATTAGGGTTTTTAACCAATCTTGTGCATCCAATAAGTTGAGTTGTGTCATTGGATTAACATTTAGTCATTTTCGTCCTCCCTAGGCTTATTCTTGTCCAATTAGGGTTTTTAACCAATCTTGTGCATCCAATAAGTTCATTTGTGTCATTGGATTAACATTTAGGTCATTTTCGTCCGCCCTAGGCATATTTCTGTCCAATTAGGGTTTTTAACCAATCTTGTGCATCCTATAGGTGTGTTTGTGTCATTGGATGATCAATTAGGTTATTTTCGTCCTCCCTAGGCTTATTCTTGTCCAATTAGGGTTTTTAACCAATCTTGTGCATCCAATAGGTGTGTTTGTGTCATTGGATGATCAATTAGGTCATTTTCGTCCTCCCTAGGCTTATTCTTGTCCAATTAGGGTTTTTAACCAATCTTGTGCATCTAATAGGTGTTTTTGTGTCATTGGATGATCAATTAGGTCATTTTTGTCCTCCCTAGACTTATTCTTGTCCAATTAGGGTTTTTAACCAATCTTGTGCATCCAATAGGTGTGTTTGTGTCATTGGATGATCAATTAGGTCATTTTCGTCCTCCCTAGGCTTATTCTTGTCCAATTAGGGTTTTTAACCAATCTTGTGCATCCAATAGGTGTGTTTGTGTCATTGGATGATCAATTAGGTCATTTTCATCCTACCTACACTTATTCTTGTCAAATTAGGGTTTTTAATCAATCTTGTGCATCCAATAACTTTGTTTGTGTCATTGAATTAATATTTAGGTCATTTTCGTCCTCCCTAGGCATATTCTTGTCCAATTAGGGTTTTTAACCAATCTTGTGCATCCAATAGGTGTGTTTGTGTCATTGGATGATCAATTAGGTCATTTTCGTCCTCCCTAGGCTTATTCTTGTCCAATTAGGGTTTTTAACCAATCTTGTGCATCCAATAGGTGTGTTTGTGTCATTGGATGATCAATTAGGTCATTTTCGTCCTCCCTAGGCTTATTCTTGTCCAATTAGGGTTTTTAACCAATCTTTGCATCCAATAACTTTGTTTGTGTCATTGAATTAATATTTAGGTCATTTTCGTCCTCCCTAGGCATATTCTTGTCCAATTAGGGTTTTTAACCAATCTTGTGCATCCAATAGGTGTGTTTGTGTCATTGGATGATCAATTAGGTCATTTTCGTCCTCCCTAGGCATATTCTTTTCCAATTAGGGTTTTTAACCAATCTTGTGCAGCCAATAGGTGTGTTTGTGTCATTGGATGATCAATTAGGTCATTTTCGTCCTCCCTAGGCTTATTCTTGTCCAATTAGGGTTTTTAACCAATCTTGTGCATTCAATAGGTGTGTTTGTGTCATTGGATGATCAATTAGGTCATCTTCGTCCTCCCTAGGCTTATTCTTGTCCAATTAGGGTTTTTAACCAATCTTGTGCATCCAATAAGTTCATTTGTGTCATTGGATGATCAATTAGGTCATTTTCATCCTTCCTAGGCTTATTCTTGTCCAATTAGGGTTTTTAACCGATCTTGTGCATCCAATAGGTGTGTTTGTGTCATTGGATGATCAATTAGGTCATTTTCGTCCTCCCTAGGCATATTCTTGTCCAATTAGGGTTTTTAACCAATCTTGTGCATCCAATAGGTGTGTTTGTGTCATTGGATGACCAATTAGGTCATTTTCGTCCTCCCTAGGCATATTCTTGTCCAATTAGGGTTTTTAACCAATCTAGTGCATCCAATAGGTGTGTTTGTGTCATTGGATGATCAATTAGGTCATTTTCGTCCTCCCTAGGCATATTCTTGTCCAATTAGGGTTTTTAACGAATCTTGTGCATCCAATAGGTGTGTTTGTGTCATTGGATGATCAATTAGGTCATTTTCGTCCTCCCTAGGCTTATTCTTGTTCAATTAGGGTTTTTAACCAATCTTGTGCATCCAATAAGTTGAGTTGTGTCATTGGATTAACATTTAGGTCATTTTCCTCCTTCCTAGGCTTATTCTTTTCCAATTAGGGTTTTTAACCAATCTTGTGCATCCAATAGGTGTGTTTGTGTCATTAGATGATCAATTAGGTCATTTTCGTCCTCCCTAGGCTTATTCTTGTCCAATTAGGGTTTTTAACCAATCTTGTTCATCCAATAAGTTTGTTTAGGTCATTGAATTAATATTTAGGTCATTTTCGTCCTCCGTAGGCATATTCTTGTCCAATTAGGGTTTTTAACCAATCTTGTGCATCTAATAGGTGTGTTTGTGTCATTGGATGATCAATTAAGTCATTTTCGTCCTCCCTAGGCTTATTCTTGTCCAATTAGGGTTTTTAACCAATCTTGTGCATCCAATAAGTTTGTTTGTTTCATTGAATTAATATTTAGGTCATTTTCGTCCTCCCTAGGCATATTCTTGTCCAATTAGGGTTTTTAACCAATCTTGTGCATCCAATAGGTGTGTTTGTGTCATTGGATGATCAATTAGGTCATTTTCGTTCTCCCTAGGCATATTCTTGTGCAATTAGGGTTTTTAACGAATCTTGTGCATCCAATAGGTGTGTTTGTGTCATTGGATGATCAATTAGGTCATTTTCGTCCTCCCTAGGCTTATTCTTGTCCAATTAGGGTTTTTAACCAATCTTGTGCATCCAATAGGTGTGTTTGTGTCATTGGATGATCAATTAGGTCATTTTCGTCCTCCCTAGGCTTATTCTTGTCCAATTAGGGTTTTTAACCAATCTTGTGCATCCAATAAGTTCATTTGTGTCATTGGATGATCAATTAGGTCATTTTCGTCCTTCCTAGGCATAATCTTGTCCAACTAGGGTTTTAAACAAATCTTGTGCATCCAATAGGTGTGTTTGTGTCATTGGATGATCAATTAGGTCATTTTCGTCCTCCCTAGGCTTATTCTTGTCCAATTAGGGTTTTTAACCAATCTTGTGCATCCAATAGGTGTGTTTGTGTCATTGGATGATCAATTAGGTCATTTTCGTCCTCCCTAGGCTTATTCTTGTCCAATTAGGGTTTTTAACCAATCTTGTGCATCCAATAAGTTCATTTGTGTCATTGGATGATCAATTAGGTCATTTTCGTCCTTACTAGGCATATTCTTGTCCAACTAGGGTTTTAAACCAATCTTGTGCATCCAATAGGTGTGTTTGTGTCATTGGATGATCAATTAGGTCATTTTCGTCCTCCCTAGGCTTATTCTTGTCCAATTAGGGTTTTTAACCAATCTTGTGCATCCAATAGGTGTGTTTGTGTCATTGGATGATCAATTAGGTCATTTTCGTCCTCCCTAGGCTTATTCTTGTCCAATTAGGGTTTTTAACCAATCTTGTGCATCCAATAGGTGTGTTTGTGTCATTGGATGATCAATTAGGTCATTTTCTTCCTCCCTAGGCTTATTCTTGTCCAATTAAGGTTTTTAACCAATCTTGTGCATCCAATAACTTTGATTGTGTCATTGAATTAATATTTAGGTCATTTTCGTCCTCCCTAGGCATATTCTTGTCCAATTAGGGTTTTTAACCAATCTTGTGCATCCAATAGGTGTGTTTGTGTCATTGGATGATCAATTAGGTCATTTTCGTCCTCCCTAGGCATGTTCTTGTCCAACTAGGGTTTTAAACCAATCTTGTGCATCCAATAGGTGTGTTTGTCTCATTGGATGATCAATTAGGTCATTTTCGTCCTCCCTAGGCTTATTCTTGTCCAATTAGGGTTTTTAACCAATCTTGTGCATCCAATAGGTGTGTTTGTGTCATTGGATGATCAATTAGGTCATTTTCGTCCTCCCTAGGCATATTCTTGTCCAACTAGGGTTTTTAACCAATCTTGTGCATCCAATAAGTTCATTTGTGTCATTGGATGATCAATTAGGTCATTTTCATCCTCCCTAGCCATATTCTTGTCCAACAATGGTTTTTAACCAATCTTGTGCATCCAATAGGTGTGTTTGTGTCATTGGATGATCAATTAGGTCATTTTCGTCCTCCCTAGGCTTATTCTTGTCCAATTAGGGTTTTTAACCAATCTTGTGCATCCAATAGGTGTGTTTGTGTCATTGGATGATCAATTAGGTCATTTTCGTCCTCCCTAGGCTTATTCTTGTCCAATTAGGGTTTTTAACCAATCTTGTGCATCCAATAGGTGTGTTTGTGTCATTGGATGATCAATTAGGTCATTTTCGTCCTCCCTAGGCTTATTCTTGTCCAATTAGGGTTTTTAACCAATCTTGTGCATCCAATAGGTGTGTTTGTGTCATTGGATGATCAATTAGGTCATTTATCGTCCTCCCTAGGCTTATTCTTGTCCAATTAGGGTTTTTAACCAATCTTGTGCATCCAATAGGTTGAGTTGTGTCATTGGATTAACATTTAGGTCATTTTCGTCCTCCCTAGGCATATTCTTGTCCAATTAGGGTTTTTAACCAATCTTGTGCATCCAATAGGTGTGTTTGTGTCATTGGATGATCAATTAGGTCATTTTCGTCCTCCCTAGGCTTATTCTTGTCCAATTAGGGTTTTTAACCAATCTTGTGCATCCAATAGGTGTGTTTGTGTCATTGGATGATCAATTAGGTCATTTTCGTCCTCCCTAGGCTTATTCTTGTCCAATTAGGGTTTTTAACCATTCTTGTGCATCCAATAGGTGTGTTTGTGTCATTGGATGATCAATTAGGTCATTGTTGTCCTCCCTAGGCTTATTCTTGTCCAATTAGGGTTTTTAACCAATCTTGTGCATCCAATAGGTGTGTTTGTGTCATTGGATGATCAATTAGGTCATTTTCGTCCTCCCTAGGCTTATTCTTGTCCAATTAGGGTTTTTAACCAATCTTGTGCATCCAATAAGTTCATTTGTGTCATTGGATGATAAATTTGGTCATTTTCGTCCTCCATAGGCATATTCTTGTCCAACTAGGGTTTTAAACCAATCTTGTGCATCCAATAGGTGTGTTTGTGTCATTGGATGATCAATTAGGTCATTTTCGTCCTCCCTAGGCTTATTCTTGTCCAATTAGGGTTTTTAACCAATCTTGTGCATCCAATAGGTGTGTTTGTGTCATTGGATGATCAATTAGGTCATTTTCGTCCTCCCTAGGCTTATTCTTGTCCAATTAGGGTTTTTAACCAATCTTGTGCATTAAATAAGGTCATTTGTGTCATTGGATTAACATTTAGGTCATTTTCGTCCTCCCTAGGCATATTCTTGTCCAAATAGGGTTTTTAACCAATCTTGTGCTTCCAATAGGTGTGTTTGTGTCACTGGATGATCAATAAGGCCATTTTCGTCCTCCCTAGGCTTATTCTTGTCCAATTAGGGTTTTTAACCAATCTTGTGCTTCCAATAAGTTTGTTTGTGTCATTGAATTAATATTTAGGTCATTTACATCCTCCCTAGGCATATTCTTGTCCAATTAGGCTTTTTAACCAATCTTGTGCATCCAATAGGTGTGTTTGTGTCATTGGATGATCAATTAGGTCATTTTCGTCCTCCCTAGGCATATTCTTGTCCAATTAGGGTTTTTAACCAATCTTGTGCATCCAATAGGTGTGTTTGTGTCATTGGATGATCAATTAGGTCATTTTCGTCCTCCCTAGGCATATTCTTGTCCAATTAGGGTTTTTAACCAAACTTGTGCTTCCAATAGGTGTGTTTGTGTCATTGGATGATCAATTAGGTCATTTTCGTCCTCCCTATGCTTATTCTTGTCCAATTAGGGTTTTTAACCAATCTTGTGCATCCAATAACTTTGTTTGTGTCATTGAATTTATATTTAGGTCATTTTCGTCCTCCCTAGGCATATTCTTGTCCAATTAGGGTTTTTAACCAATCTTGTGCATCCATTAGGTGTGTTTGTGTCATTGGATGATCAATTAGGTCATTTTCGTCCTCCCTAGGCATATTCTTGTCCAATTAGGGTTTTTAACCAATCTTGTGCATCCAATAAGCTCAAATGTGTCATTGGATTAACATTTAGATCATTTACATCCTCCCTAGGCATATTCTTGTCCAATTAGGGTTTTTAACCAATCTTGTGCATCCAATAGGTGTGTTTGTGTCATTGGATGATCAATTAGGTCATTTTCGTCCTCCCTAGGCATATTCTTGTCCAATTAGGGTTTTTAACCAATCTTGTGCATCCAATAGGTGTGTTTGTGTCATTGGATGATCAATTAGGTCATTTTCGTCCTCCCTAGGCATATTCTTGTCCAATTAGGGTTTTTAACCAATCTTGTGCATCCAATAGGTGTGTTTGTGTCATTGGATGATCAATTTGGTCATTTTCGTCCTCTCTAGGCTTATTCTTGTCCAATTAGGGTTTTTAACCAATCTTGTGCATCCAATAAGTTCATTTGTGTCATTGGATTAACATTTAGGTCATTTTCGTCCTCCCTAGGCATATTCTTGTCCAATTAGGGTTTTTAACCAATCTTGTGCACGCAATAGGTGTGTTTGTGTCATTGGATGATCAATTAGGTCATTTTCGTCCTCCCTAGGCTTATTCTTGTCCAATTAGGGTTTTTAACCAATCTTGTGCATCCAATAAGTTCATTTGTGTCATTGGATGATCAATTAGATCATTTTCGTCCTCCCTAGGCTTATTCTTGTCCAATTAGAGTTTTTAACCGATCTTGTGCATCCAATAGGTGTGTTTGTGTCATTGGATGATCAATTAGGTTATTTTCGTCCTCCCTAGGCTTATTCTTGTCCAATTAGAGTTTTTAACCAATCTTGTGCATCCAATAGGTGTGTTTGTGTCATTGGATGATCAATTAGGTCATTTTCGTCCTCCCTAGGCTTATTCTTGTCCAATTAGGGTTTTTAACCAATCTTGTGCATCCAATAGGTGTGTTTGTGTCATTGGATGATCAATTAGGTCATTTTCGTCCTCCATAGGCTTATTCTTGTCCAATTAGGGTTTTTAACCAATCTTGTGCATCCAATAAGTTGAGTTGTGTCATTGGATTAACATTTAGGTCATTTTCGTCCTCCCTAGGCTAATTCTTGTCCAATTAGGGTTTTTAACCAATCTTGTGCATCCAATAAGTTCATTTCTGTCATTGGATTAACATTTAGGTCATTTTCATCCTCCCTAGGCATATTCTTGTCCAATTAGGGTTTTTAACCAATCTTGTGCATCCAATAGGTGTGTTTGTGTCATTGGATGATCAATTAGGTCATTTTCGTCCTCCCTAGGCTTATTCTTGTCCAATTAGGGTTTTTAACCAATCTTTTGCATCCAATAGGAGTGTTTGTGTCATTGGATGACCAATTAGGTCATTTTCGTCCTCCTTAGGCATATTCTTGTCCAATTAGGGTTTTTAACCAATCTTGTGCATCCAATAGGTGTGTTCGTGGCAATAGATGATCAATTAGGTCATTTTCGTCCTCCCTAGGCTTATTCTTGTCCAATTAGGGTTTTTAACCAATCTTGTGCATTCAATAGGTGTGTTTGTGTCATTGGATGATCAATTAGGTCATCTTCGTCCTCCCTAGGCTTATTCTTGTCCAATTAGGGTTTTTAACCAATCTTGTGCATCCAATAAGTTCATTTGTGTCATTGGATGATCAATTAGGTCATTTTCGTCCTCCCTAGGCATATTCTTGTCCAACTAGGGTTTTAAAACAATCTTGTGCATCCAATAGGTGTGTTTGTGTCATTGGACGATCAATTAGGTTATTTTCGTCCTCCCTAGGCTTATTCTTGTCCAATTAGGGTTTTTAACCAATCTTGTGCATCCAATAGGTGTGTTTGTGTCATTGGATGATCAATTAGGTCATTTTCGTCCTCCCTAGGCTTATTCTTGTCCAATTAGGGTTTTTAACCAATCTTGTGCATCCAATAGGTGTGTTTGTGTCATTGGATGATCAATTAGGTTATTTTCGTCCTCCCTAGGCTTATTCTTGTCCAATTAGGGTTTTTAACCAATCTAGTGCATCCAATAGGTGTGTTTGTGTCATTGGATGATCAATTAGGTCATTTTTGTCCTCCCTAGGCTTATTCTTGTCCAATTACGGTTTTTAACCAATCTTCTGCATCCAATAGGTGTGTTTGTGTCATTGGATGATCAATTAGGTCATTTTCGTCCTCCCTAGGCTTATTCTTGTCCAATTAGGGTTTTTAACCAATCTTGTGCATCCAATAGGTGTGTTTGTGTCATTGGATGATCAATTAGGTCATTTTCGTCCTCCCTAGGCTTATTCTTGTCCAATTAGGGTTTTTAACCAATCTTGTGCATCCAATAGGTGTGTTTGTGTCATTGGATGATCAATTAGGTCATTTTCGTCCTTTCTATGCTTATTTTTGTCCAATTAGGGTTTTTAAGCAATCTTGTGCATCCAATAAGTTCATTTGTGTCATTGGATGATCAATTAGGTCATTTTCGTCCTCCCTAGGCATATTCTTGTCCAACTAGGGTTTCTAACCAATCTTGTGCTTCCAATAGATGTGTTTGTGTCATTGGATGATCAATTAGGTCATTTTCGTCCTCCCTAGGCTTATTCTTGTCCAATTAGGGTTTTTAACCAATCTTGTGCATCCAATAGGTGTGTTTGTGTCATTGGATGATCAATTAGGTCATTTTCGTCCTCCCTAGGCTTATTCTTGTCCAATTAGGGTTTTTAACCAATCTTGTGCATCCAATAGGTGTGTTTGTGTCATTGGATGATCAATTAGGTCATTTTCGTCCTCCCTAGGCATATTCTTGTCCAATTAGGGTTTTTAACCAATCTTGTGCATCCAATAGGTGTGTTTGTGTCATTGGATGATCAATTAGGTCATTTTCGTCCTCCCTAGGCATATTCTTGTCCAATTAGGGTTTTTAACGAATCTTGTGAATCCAATATGTGTGATTGTGTCATTGGATGATCAATTAGGTCATTTTCGTCCTCCCTAGGCATATTCTTGTCCAATTAGTGTTTTTAAACAATCTTGTGCATCCAATAGGTGTGTTTGTGGCAATGGATGATCAATTAGGTCATTTTCGTCCTCCCTAGGCTTATTCTTGTCCAATTAGGGTTTTTAACCAATCTTGTGCATCCAATAGGTGTGTTTGTGTCATTGGATGATCAATTAGGTCATTTTCGTCCTCCCTAGGCTTATTCTTGTCCAATTAGGGTTTTTAACCAATCTTGTGCATCCAATAGGTGTGTTTGTGTCATTGGATGATCAATTAGGTTATTTTCGTCCTCCCTAGGCTTATTCTTGTCCAATTAGGGTTTTTAACCAATCTTGTGCATCTAATAAGTTGAGTTTTGCAATTGGAATAACATTTAGGTCATTTTCGTCCTCCCTAGGCATATTCTTGTCCAATTAGGGTTTTTAACCAATCTTGTGTATCCAATAGGTGTGTTTGTGTCATTGGATGATCAATTAGGTCATTTTCGTCCTCCCTAGGCTTATTCTTGTCCAATTAGGGTTTTTAACCAATCTTGTGCATCCAATAACTTGAGTTGTGTCATTGGATTAACATTTAGGTCATTTTCGTCCTCCCTAGGCTTATTCTTGTCCAATTAGGGTTTTTAACCAATCTTGTGCATCCAATAGGTGTGTTTGTGTCATTGGATGATCAATTAGGTCATTTTCGTCCTCCCTAGGCTTATTCTTGTCCAATTAGGGTTTTTAACCAATCTTGTGCATCCAATAGGTGTGTTTGTGTCATTGGATGATCAATTAGGTCATTTTCATCCTCCCTAGGCTTATTCTTGTCCAATTAGGGTTTTTAACCAATCTTGTGCATCCAATAGGTGTGATTGTGTCATTGGATGATCAATTAGGTCATTTTCGTCCTCCCTAGGCTTATTCTTGTCCAATTAGGGTTTTTAACCAATCTTGTGCATCCAATAAGTCCATTTGTGTCATTGGATGATCAATTAGGTCATTTTCGTCCTCCCTATGCATATTCTTGTCCAACTAGGGTTTTAAACCAATCTTGTGCATCCAATAGGTGTGTTTGTGTCATTGGATGATCAATTAGGTCATTTTCGTCCTCCCTAGGCTTATTCTTGTCCAATTAGGGTTTTTAACCAATCTTGTGCATCCAATAGGTGTGTTTGTGTCATTGGAAGAACATTTAGGTCATTTTCGTCCTCCCTAGGCTTATTCTTGTCCAATTAGGGTTTTTATGCAATCTTGTGCATCCAATAGGTGTGTTTGTGTCATTGGACGAACATTTAGGTCATTTTCGTCCTCCCTAGGCTTATTCTTGTCCAATTAGGGTTTTTAACCAATTTTGTGCATCCAATAAGTTCATTTGTGTCATTGGATGAACATTTAGGTCATTTTCGTCCTCCCTATGCTTATTCTTGTCCAATTAGGGTTTTTAACCAATCTTGTGCATACAATAAGTTCATTTGTGTCATTGGATGAACATTTAGGTCATTTTCGTCCTCCCTAGTCTTATTCTTGTCCAATTAGGGATTTTATGCAATCTTGTGCATCCAATAGGTGTGTTTGTGTCATCGGACGAACATTTAGGTCATTTTCGTCCTCTCTAGGCTTATTCTTGTCCAATTAGGGTTTTTAACCAATCTTGTGCATCCAATAGGTGTGTTTGTGTCATTGGACGAACATTTAGGTCATTTTCGTCCTCCCTAGGCTTATTCTTGTCCAATTAGGGTTTTTAACCAATCATGTGCATCCAATAAGTTGATTTGTGTCATTGGATGAACATTTAGGGCATTTTCGTCCTCCCTAGGCTTATACTTGCCCAATTAGGGTTTTTAACCAATCTTGTGCATCCAATAGGTGTGTTTGTGTCATTGGATGATCAATTAGGTCATTTTCGTCCTCCCTAGGCATATTCTTGTCCAATTAGGGTTTTTAACCAATCTTGTGCATCCAATAGGTGTGTTTGTGTCATTGGATGATCAATTAGGTCATTTTCGTCCTCCCTAGGCATATTCTTGTCCAATTAGGGTTTTTAACGAATCTTGTGCATCCAATAGGTGTGTTTGTGTCATTGGATGATCAATTCGGTCATTTTCGTCCTCCCTAGGCATATTCTTGTCCAATTAGGGTTTTTAACCAATCTTGTGCATCCAATAGGTGTGTTTGTGTCATTGGATGATCAATTAGGCCATTTTCGTCCTCCCTAGGCATATTCTTGTCCAATTAGGGTTTTTAACCAATCTTGTGCATCCAAAAGGTGTGTTTGTGTCATTGGATGATCAATTAGGTCTTTTTCGTCCTCCCTAGGCGTATTCTTGTCCAATTAGGGTTTTTAACCAATCTTGTGCATCCAATAGGTGTGTTTGTGTCATTGGATGATCAATTAGGTCATTTTCGTCCTCCCTAGGCATATTCTTGTCCAATTAGGGTTTTTAACCAATCTTGTGCATCCAATAAGTTAAGTTGTGTCATTGGACTAACATTTAGGTCATTTTCGTCCTCCCTAGGCTTATTCCCTTCCAATTAGGGTTTTTAACCAATCTTGTGCATCCAATAGGTGTGTTTGTGTCATTGGATGATCAATTAGGTCAATTTCGTCCTCCATAGGCTTATTCTTGTCCAATTAGGGTTTTTAACCAATCTTGTGCATCCAATAAGTTGAGTTGTGTCATTGGATTAACATTTAGGTCATTATCGTCCTCCCTAGGCTTATTCTTGTCCAATTAGGGTTTTTAACCAATCTTGTGCTTCCAATAGGTGTGTTTGTGTCATTGGATGATCAATTAGGTCATTTTCGTTCTCCCTAGGCTTATTCTTGTCTAATTAAGGTTTTTAACCAATCTTGTGCATCCGATAAGTTTGTTTGTGTCATTGAATTAATATTTAGGTCATTTTCGTCCTCCTTAGGCATATTCTTGTCCAATTAGGGTTTTTAACCAATCTTGTTCAACCAATAGGTGTGTTTGTGTCATTGGATGATCAATTAGGTTATTTTCGTCCTCCCTAGGCATATTCTTGTCCAATTAGGGTTTTTAACCAATCTTGTGCATCCAATAGGTGTGTTTGTGTCATTGGATGATCAATTAGGTCATTTTCGTCCTCCCTAGGCTTATTCTTGTCCAATTAGGGTTTTTAACCAATCTTGTGCATCCAATAGGTGTGTTTGTGTCATTGGATGATCAATTAGGTCATTTTCGTCCTCCATAGGCTTATTCTTGTCCAATTAGGGTTTTTAACCAATCTTGTGCATCAAATAAGTTGAGTTGTGTCATTGGATTAACATTTAGGTCATTTTCGTCCTCCCTAGGTTTATTCTTGTCCAATTAGGGTTTTTAACCAATCTTGTGCATCCAATAAGTTCATTTGTGTTATTGGATTAACATTTAGGTCATTTTAGTCCTCCCTATGCATATTCTTGTCCAATTAGAGTTTTAGACCAATCTTCTGCATCCAATAGGTGTGTTTGTGTCATTGGATGATCAATTAGGTCATTTTCGTCCTACCTAGGCATATTCCTGTCCAATTAGGGTTTTTAACCAATCTTGTGCATCCAATAGGTGTGTTTGTGTCATTGGATGATCAATTAGGTCATTTTCGTCCTCCCTAGGCATATTCTTGTCCAATTAGGGTTTTTAACCAATCTTGTGCATCCAATAGGTGTGTTTGTGTCATTGATGATCAATTAGGTCATTTTCGTCCTCGCTAGGCATATTCTTGTCCAATTAGGGTTTTTAACGAATCTTGTGCATCCAATAGGTGTGTTTGTGTCATTGGATGATCTATTAGGTCATTTTCGTCCTCCCTAGGCTTATTGTTGTCCAATTAAGGTTTTTAACCAATCTTGTGCATACAATAAGTTGAGTTGTGTCATTGGATTAACATTTAGGTCATTTTCGTCCTCCCTAGGCTTATTCTTGTCCAATTAGGGTTTTTAACCAATCTTGTGCATCCAATAGGTGTGTTTGTGTCATTGGATGATCAATTAGGTCATTTTCGTCCTCCCTAGGCTTATTCTTGTCCAATTAGGGTTTTAGACCAATCTTGTGCATCCAATAGGTGTGTTTGTGTCATTGGATGATCAATTAGGTTATTTTCATCCTCCCTAGGCTTATTCTTGTCCAATTAGGGTTTTTAACCAATCTTGTGCATTTAATAAGTTCATTTGTGTTATTGGATTAACATTTAGGTCATTTTAGTCCTCCCTATGCATATTCTTGTCCAATTAGAGTTTTAGACCAATCTTGTGCATCCAATAGGTGTGTTTGTGTCATTGGATGATCAATTAGGTCATTTTCGTCCTCCCTAGACTTATTCTTGTCCAATTAGGGTTTTTAACCAATCTTGTGCATCCAATAGATGTGTTTGTGTCATTGGATGATCAATTAGGTCATTTTCGTCCTCTCTAGGCATATTATTGTCCAATTATGGTTTTTAACCAATCTTGTGCATCCAATAGGTGGGTTTGTGTCATTGGATGATCAATTAGGTCATTTTCGTCCTCCCTAGGCTTATTCTTGTCCAATTATGGTTTTTAACCAATCTTGTACATCCAATAAGTTGAGTTGTGTCATTGGATTAACATTTAGGTCATTTTCGTCCTCCCTAGGCTTATTCTTGTCCAATTAGGGTTTTTAACCAATCTTGTGCATCCAATAAGTTCATTTGTGTCATTGGATTAACATTTAGGTCATTTTCGTCCTCCCTAAGCATATTCTTGTCCAATTAGGGTTTTTAACCAATCTTGTGCATCCAATAGGTGTGTATGTGTCATTGGATGATCAATTAGGTTATTTTCGTCCTCCCTAGGCTTATTCTTGTCCAATTAGGGTTTTTAACCAATCTTGTGCATCCAATAGGTGCTTAACCAATCTTGTGCATCCAATAGGTGTGTTTGTGGCAATAGATGATCAATTAGGTCATTTTCGTCCTCCCTAGGCTTATTTTTGTCCAATTAGGATTTTTAATTAATCTTGTGCTTCCAATAGGTGGTATTGTTTCATTGGATGATCAATTAGGTCATTTTCTTCCTCCCTAGGCTTATTCTTGTCCAATTAGGGTTTTTAACCAATCTTGTGCATCCAATAGGTGTGTTTGTGTCATTGGATGATCAATTAGGTCATTTTCATCCTCCCTAGGCTTATTCTTGTCCAATTAGGGTTTTTAACCAATCTTGTGCATCCAATAGGTGTGTTTGTGTCATTGGATGATCAATTAGGTCATTTTCGTCCTCCCTAGGCTTATTCTTGTCCAATTAGGGTTTTTAACCAATCTTGTGCATCGAATAACTTTGTTTATGTCATTGAATTAATATTTAGGTCATTTTCGTCCTCCCAAGGCATATTCTTGTCCAATTAGGTTTTTTAACCAATCTTGTGCATCCAATAGGTGTGTTTGTGTCATTGGATGATCAATTAGGTCATTTTCGTCCTCCCTAGGCTTATTCTTGTCCAATTAGGGTTTTTAACCAATCTTGTGCATCCAATAGGTTCATTTGTGTCATTGGATTAACAATTAGGTCATTTTCGTCCTCCCTAGACATATTCTTGTCCAATTAGGGTTCTTAACCAATCTTGTGCTTCCAATAGGTGTGTTTGTGTCATTGGATGATCAATTAGGTCATTTTCGTTCTCCCTAGGCTTATTCTTGTCGAATTAGGGTTTTTAACCAATCTTGTGCATCCAATAAGTTCATTTGTGTTATTGGATTAACATTTAGGTCATATTCGTCCTACCTAGGCATATTCTTGTCCAATTAGTGTTTTTAACCAAACTTTTGCATCCAATAGGTGTGTTTGTGTCATTGGATGATCAATTAGGTCATTTTCGTCCTCCCTAGGCTTATTCTTGTCCAATTAGGGTTTTTAACCAGTCTTGTGCATCCAATAACTTTGTTTGTGTCATTGAATTAATATTTAGGTCATTTTCGTCCTCCCTAGGCATATTCTTGTCCAATTAGGGTTTTTAACCAATCTTGTGCATCCAATAGGTGTGTTTGTGTCATTGGATGATCAATTAGGTCATTTTCGTCCTCCCTAGGCTTATTCTTGTCCAATTAGGGTTTTTAACCAATCTTGTGCATCCAATAGGTGTGTTTGTGTCATTGGATGATCAATTAGGTCATTTTCGTCCTCCCTAGGCATATTCTTGTCCAATTAGGGTTTTTAACGAATCTTGTGCATCCAATAGGTGTGTTTTGTCATTGGATGATCAATTAGGTCATTTTCGTCCTCCCTAGGCATATTCTTGTCCAATTAGGGTTTTTAACGAATCTTGTGCATCCAATAGGTGTGTTTGTGTCATTGGATGATCAATTAATTCATTTTCGTCCTCCCTAGGCTTATTCTTGTCCAATTAGGGTTTTTAACCAATCTTGTGCATCCAATAAGTTGAGTTGTGTCATTGGATTAACATTTAGGTCATTTTCGTCCTCCCTAGGCTTATTCTTGTCCAATTAGGGTTTTTAACCAATCTTGTGCATCCAATAGGTGTGTTTGTGTCATTGGATGATCAATTAGGTCATTTTCGTCCTCCCTAGGCTTATTCTTGTCCAATTAGGGTTTTTAACCGATCTTGTGCATCCAATAGGTGTGTTTGTGTCGTTGGATGATCAATTAGGTCATTTTCGTCCTCTCTAGGCATATTCTTGTCCAATTAGGGTTTTTAACCAATCTTGTGCATCCAATAGGTGTGTTTGTGTCATTGGATGATCAATTAGGTCATTTTCGTCCTCCCTAGGCTTATTCTTGTCCAATTAGGGTTTTTAACCAATCTTGTGCATCCAATACGTTTGTTTGTGTCATTGAATTAATATTTAGGTCATTTTCGTCCTCTCTAGGCATATTCTTGTCCAATTAGGGTTTTTAACCAATCTTGTGCATCCAATAGGTGTGTTTGTGTCATTGGATGATCAATTAGGTCATTTTCGTCCTCCCTAGGCATATTCTTGTCCAATTAGGGTTTTTAACCAATCTTGTGCATCCAATAGGTGTGTTTGTGTCATTGGATGATCAATTAGGTCATTTTCGTCCTCCCAAGGCATATTCTTGTCCAATTAGGGTTTTTAACCAATCTTGTGCATCCAATAGGTGTGTTTGTGTCATTGGATGATCAATTAGGTCATTTTCGTCCTCCCTAGGCATATTCTTGTCCTATTAGGGTTTTTAACCAATCTTGTGGATCCAATAAGTTTATTTGTGTCTTTGAATTAATATTTATGTCATTTTCGTCCTCCCCAGACATATTCTTGTCCAATTAGGATTTTTAACAAATCTTATGCATCCAATAGGTGTGTTTGTGTCAATGGATGATCAATTAGGTTATTTACGTCCTCCCTAGGCTTATTCTTGTCCAATTAAAGTTTTTAACCAATCTTGTGCATCCAATAACTTTGTTTGTGTCATTAAATTAATATTTAGGTCATTTTCGTCCTCCCTATGCATATTCTTGTCCAATTAGGGTTTTTAACCAATCTTGTGCATCCAATAGGTGTGTTTGTGTCATTGGATGATCAATTAGGTCATTTTCGTCCTCCCTAGGCTTATTCTTGTCCAATTAGGGTTTTTAACCAATCTTGTGCATCCAATAGGTGTGTTTGTGTCATTGGATGATCAATTAGGTCATTTTCGTCCTCCCTAGGCTTATTCTTGTCCAATTAGGGTTTTTAACCAATCTTGTGCATCCAATAGGTGTGTTTGTGTCATTGGATGATCAATTAGGTCATTTTCGTCCTTTCTATGCTTATTTTTGTCCAATTAGGGTTTTTAAGCAATCTTGTGCATCCAATAAGTTCATTTGTGTCATTGGATGATCAATTAGGTCATTTTCGTCCTCCCTAGGCATATTCTTGTCCAACTAGGGTTTCTAACCAATCTTGTGCTTCCAATAGATGTGTTTGTGTCATTGGATGATCAATTAGGTCATTTTCGTCCTCCCTAGGCTTATTCTTGTCCAATTAGGGTTTTTAACCAATCTTGTGCATCCAATAGGTGTGTTTGTGTCATTGGATGATCAATTAGGTCATTTTCGTCCTCCCTAGGCTTATTCTTGTCCAATTAGGGTTTTTAACCAATCTTGTGCATCCAATAGGTGTGTTTGTGTCATTGGATGATCAATTAGGTCATTTTCGTCCTCCCTAGGCTTATTCTTGTCCAATTAGGGTTTTTAACCAATCTTGTGCATCCAATAAGTTCATTTGTGTCATTGGATGATCAATTAGGTCATTTTCGTCCTTCCTAGGCATATTCTTGATCAACTAGGGTTTTAAACCAATCTTGTGCATCCAATAGGTGTGTTTGTGTCATTGGATGATCAATTAGGTCATTTTCGTCCTCCCTAGGCTTATTCTTGTCCAATTAGGGTTTTTAACCAATCTTGTGCATCCAATAGGTGTGTTTGTGTCATTGGATGATCAATTAGGTCATTTTCGTCCTCCCTAGGCTTATTCTTGTCCAATTAGGGTTTTTAACCAATCTTGTGCATCCAATAGGTGTGTTTGTGTCATTGGATGATCAATTAGGTCATTTTCGTCCTCCCTAGGCTTATTCTTGTCCAATTAGGGTTTTTAACCAATCTTGTGCATCCAATAGGTGTGTTTGTGTCATTGGATGATCAATTAGGTCATTTATCGTCCTCCCTAGGCTTATTCTTGTCCAATTAGGGTTTTTAACCAATCTTGTGCATCCAATAGGTTGAGTTGTGTCATTGGATTAACATTTAGGTCATTTTCGTCCTCCCTAGGCATATTCTTGTCCAATTAGGGTTTTTAACCAATCTTGTGCATCCAATAGGTGTGTTTGTGTCATTGGATGATCAATTAGGTCATTTTCGTCCTCCCTAGGCTTATTCTTGTCCAATTAGGGTTTTTAACCAATCTTGTGCATCCAATAGGTGTGTTTGTGTCATTGGATGATCAATTAGGTCATTTTCGTCCTCCATAGACATATTCTTGTCCAATTAGGGTTTTTAACCAATCTTGTGCATCCAATAAGTTCATTTGTGTCATTGGATTAACATTTAGGTCATTTTCGTCCTCCCTAGGCATATTCTTGTCCAATTAGGGTTTTTAACCAATCTTGTGCATCCAATAGGTGTGTTTGTGTCATTGGATGATCAATTAGGTTATTTTCGTCCTCCCTAGGCTTATTCTTGTCCAATTAGGGTTTTTAACCAATCTTGTGCATCCAATAGGTGTGTTTGTGTCATTGGATGACCAATTAGGTCATTTTCGTCCTCCCTAGGCATATTCTTGTCCAATTAGCGTTTTTAACCAATCTTGTGCATCCATTAGGTGTGTTTGTGGCAATGGATGATCAATTAGGTCATTTTCGTCCTCCCTAGGCTTATTCTAGTCAAATTAGGGTTTTTAACCAATCTTGTGCATCCAATAGGTGTGTTTGTGTCATTGGATGATCAATTAGGTCATTTTCGTCCTCCCTAGGCTTATTCTTGTCCAATTAGGGTTTTTAACCAATCTTGTGCATCCAATAGGTGTGTTTGTGTCATTGGATGATCAATTAGGTCATTTTCGTCCTCCCTAGGCTTATTCTTGTCCAATTATGGTTTTTAACTAATCTTGTGCATCCGATAAGTTTGTTTGTGTCATTGAATTAATATTTAGGTCATTTTCGTCCTCCCTAGACATATTCTTGTCCAATTAGGGTTTTTAACCAATCTTGTGCATCCAATAGGTGTGTTTGTGTCATTGGATGATCAATTAGGTCATTTTCGTCCTCCCTAGGCTTATTCTTGTCCAATTAGGGTTTTTAACCAATCTTGTGCATCCAATAGGTGTGTTTGTGTCATTGGATGATCAATTAGGTCATTTTCGTCCTCCCTAGGCTTATTCTTGTCCAATTAGGGTTTTTAACCAATCTTGTGCATCCAATAAGTTGAGTTGTGTCATTGGATTAACATTTAGATCATTTTCGTTCTCCCTAGGCTTATTCATGTCCAATTAGGGTTTTTAACCAATCTTGTGCATCCAATAAGTTCATTTGTGTTATTGGATTAACATTTAGGTCATATTCGTCCTCCCTAGGCATATTCTTGTCCAATTAGGGTTTTTAACCAATCTTGTGCATCCAATAGGTGTGTTTGTGTCATTGGATGATCAATTAGGTCATTTGCGTCCTCCCTAGGCTTATTCTTGTCCAATTAGGGTTTTGAACCAATCTTGTGCAACCAATAAGTTGAGTTGTGTCATTGGATTAACATTTAGGTCATTTTCATTCTCCCTAGGCTTATTCTTGTCCAATTAGGGTTTTTAACCAATCTTGTGCATCCAATAAGTTCATTTGTGTCATTGGATTAACATTTAGGTCATTTTCGTCCTCCCTAGACATATTCTTGTCCAAGTAGGGTTTTTAACCAATCTTGTGCATCCAATAGGTGTGTTTGTGTCATTGGATGATCAATTAGGTCATTTTCGTCCTCCCTAGGCTTATTCTTGTCCAATTAAGGTTTTTAACCAATCTTGTGCATCCAATAGGTGTGTTTGTGTCATTGGATGATAAATTAGGTCATTTTCTTCCTCCCTAGGCTTATTCTTGTACAATTAGGGTTTTTAACCAATCTTGTGCATTCAATAAGTTGAGTTGTGTAATTGGATTAACATTTAGGTCATTTTCGTTCTCCCTAGGCTTATTCTTGTCGAATTAGGGTTTTTAACCAATCTTGTGCATCCAATAAGTTCAATTGTGTCATTGGATTAACATTTAGGTCATTTTCGTCCTCCCTAGGTATATTCTTGTCCAATTAGCGTTTTTAACCAATCTTGTGCATCCAATAGGTGTGTTTGTGTCATTGGATAATCAATTTAGGTCATTTTCGTCCTCCCTAGGCATATTCTTGTCGAATTAGTGTTTGTAAACAATCTTGTGCATCCAATAGGTGTGTTTGTGGCAATGGATGATCAATTAGGTCATTTTCGTCCTCTCTAGGCCTATTCTTGTCCAATTAGGGTTTTTAACTAATCTTGTGCATCCAATAGGTCTGTTTGTGTCATTGGATGATCAATTAGGTCATTTTCGTCCTCCCTAGCCTTATTCTTGCCCAATTAGGGTTTTTAACCAATCTTGTGCATCCAATATGTTGAGTTGTGTCATTGGATTAGCATTTAGGTCATTTTCGTCCTCCCTAGGCTTATTCTTGTCGAATTAGGGTTTTTAACCAATCTTGTGCATCCAATAAGTTCATTTGTGTCATCGGATTAACATTTAGGTCATTTTCGTCCTCCCTAGGCATATTCTTGTCCAATTAGGTTTTTTAACCAATCTTGTGCATCCAATAGGTGTGTTTGTGTCATTGGATGATCAATTAGGTCATTTGCGTCCTCCCTAGGCTTATTCTTGTCCAATTAGGGTTTTGAACCAATCTTGTGCATCCAATAAGTTGAGTTGTGTCATTGGATTAACATTTAGGTCATTTTCATTCTCCCTAGGCTTATTCTTGTCCAATTAGGTTTTTAACCAATCTTGTGCATCCAATAAGTTCATTTGTTTCATTGGATTCTTATTTAGGTCATTTTCGTCCTCCCTAGGCATATTCTTGTCCAATTAGGGTTTTTAACCAATCTTCTGCATCCAATAAGTGGAGTTGTGTCATTGGATTAACATTTAGGTCATTTTCGTTCTCCCTAGGCTTATTCTTGTCCAATTAGGGTTTTTAACCAATCTTGTGCATCCAATAAGTTCATTTGTGTTATTGGATTAACATTTAGGTCATATTCGTCCTCCTTAGGCATATTCTTGTCCAATTAGGGTTTTTAACCAATCTTGTGCATCCAATAGGTGTGTTTGTGTCATTGGATGATCAATTAGGTCATTTTCGTCCTCCCTAGGCATATTCTTGTCCAGTTAGGGTTTTTAACCAATCTTGTGCATCCAATAGGTGTGTTTGTGTCATTGGATGATCAATTAGGTGATTTTCGTCCTCCTTAGGCATGTTCTTGTCCAACTAGGGTTTTTAACCAATCTTGTGCATTCAATCGGTGTGTTTGTGTCATTGGATGATCAATTAGGTCATTTTCGTCCTCCCTAGGCTTATTCTTGTCCAATTAGGGTTTTTAAGCAATCTTGTGCATCCAATAAGTTTGTTTGTGTCATTGAATTAATATTTAGGTCATTTTCGTATTCCCTAGACATATTCTTGTCCAATTAGGGTTTTTAACCAATCTTGTGCATCCAATAGGTGTGTTTGTGACATTGGATGATCAATTAGGTCATTTTCGTCCTCCCTAGGCTTATTCTTGTCCAATTAGGGTTTTTAACCAATCTTGTGAATCCAATATGTTCATTTGTGTCATTGGATTAACATTTAGGTAATTTTCGTCCTCCCTAGGCATATTCTTGTCCAATTAGGGTTTTTAACCAATCTTGTGCATCCAATAGGTGTGTTTGTGTCATTGTATGACCAATTAGGTTATTTTCGTCCTCCCTAGGCTTATTCTTGTCCAATTTGGGTTTTTAACCAATCTTGTGCATCCAATAAGTTGAGTTGTGTCATTGGATTAACATTTAGGTCATTTTCGTTCTCCCTAGGCTTATTCTTGTCCAATTAGGGTTTTTAACCAATCTTGTGCATCCAATAAGTTCATTTGTGTTATTGGATTAATATTTAGGTCATATTCGTCCTCCCTAGGCATATTCTTGTCCAATTAGGGTTTTTAACCAATCTTGTCCATCCAATAGGTGTGTTTGTGTCATTGGATGATCAATTAGGTCATTTTCGTCCTCCCTAGGCATATTCTTGTCCAATTAGGGTTTTTAACCAATCTTGTGCATCCAATAGGTGTGTTTGTGTCATTGGATGATCAATTAGGTCATTCTCGTCCTCCCTAGGCTTATTCTTGTCCAATTAGGGTTTTTAAGCAATCTTGTGGATCCAATAAGTTCATTTGTGTCATTGGATTAACATTTAGGTCATTTTCGTCCTCCCTAGGCATATTCTTGTCCAATTAGGGTTTTTAACCAATCTTGTGCATCCAATAAGTTCATTAGTGTCATTGGATGATCAATTAGGTCATTTTCGTCCTCCCTAGGCATGTTCTTGTCCTACTAGGGTTTTTAACCAATCTTGTGCATCCAATAGGTGTGTTTGTATCATTGGATGATCAATTAGGTCATTTTCGTCCTCCCTAGGCTTATTCTTGTCCAATTAGGGTTTTTAACCAATCTTGTGCATCCAATAGGTGTGTTTGTGTCATTGGATGATCAATTAGGTCATTTTCGTCCTCCCTAGGCATATTCTTGTCCAGTTAGGGTTTTTAACCAATCTTGTGCAACCAATAGGTGTTTTTGTGTCATTGGATGATCAATTAGGTCATTTTCGTCCTCCCTAGGCATATTCTTGTCCAATTAGGGTTTTTAACCAATCTTGTGCATCCAATAAGTTCATTAGTGTCATTGGATGATCAATTAGGTCATTTTCGTCCTCCCTAGGCATGTTCTTGTACAACTAGGGTTTTTAACCAATCTTGTGCATCCAATAGGTGTGTTTGTATCATTGGATGATCAATTAGGTCATTTTCGTCCTCCCTAGGCTTATTCTTGTCCAATTAGGGTTTTTAACCAATCTTGTGCATCCAATAGGTGTGTTTGTGTCATTGGATGATCAATTAGGTCATTTTCGTCCTCCCTAGGCATATTCTTGTCCAGTTAGGGTTTTTAACCAATCTTGTGCATCCAATAGGTGTTTTTGTGTCATTGGATGATCAATTAGGTCATTTTCGTCCTCCCTAGGCATATTCTTGTCCAATTAGGGTTTTTAACCAATCTTGTGCATCCAATAAGTTCATTTGTGTCATTGGATGATCAATTAGGTCAATTTCGTCCTCCCTAGGCATATTCTTGTCCAACTAGGGTTTTAAACCAATCTTGTGCATCCAATAGGTGTGTTTGTGTCATTGGATGATCAATTAGGTCATTTTCGTCCTCCCTAGGCTTATTCTTGTCCAATTAGGGTTTTTAACCAATCTTGTGCATCCAATAGGTGTGTTTGTGTCATTGGATGATCAATTAGGTCATTTTCGTCCTCCCTAGGCTTATTCTTGTCCAATTAGGGTTTTTAACCAATCTTGTGCATCCAATAGGTGTGTTTGTGTCATTGGATGATCAATTAGGTCATTTTCTTCCTCCCTAGGCTTATTCTTGTCCAATTAAGGTTTTTAACCAATCTTGTGCATCCAATAACTTTGATTGTGTCATTGAATTAATATTTAGGTCATTTTCGTCCTCCCTAGGCATATTCTTGTCCAATTAGGGTTTTTAACCAATCTTGTGCATCCAATAGGTGTGTTTGTGTCATTGGATGATCAATTAGGTCATTTTCGTCCTCCCTAGGCTTATTCTTGTCCAATTAGGGTTTTTAACCAATCTTGTACATCTAATAATTTCATTTGTGTCATTGGATTAACATTTAGGTCATTATCGTCCTCCCTAGGCATATTCTTGTCCAATTAGGGTTTTTAACCAATCTTGTGCATCCAATAGGTGTGTTTGTGTCATTGGATGATCAATTAGGTCATTTTCGTCCTCCTTGGGCTTATTGTTGTCCAATTAGGGTTTTGAACCGATCTTTTGCATCCAATAGGTGTGTTTGTGTCATTGGATGATCAATTAGGTCATTTTCGTCCTCCCTAGGCATATTCTTGTCCAATTAGGGTTTTTAACCAATCTTGTGCATCCAATAGGTGTGTTTGTGTCATTGGATGATCAATTAGGTCATTTTCGTCCTCCCTAGGGTTATTCTTTTCCAATTAGGGTTTTTAACCAATCTTGTGCATCCAATAGGTGTGTTTGTGTCATTGGATGATCAATTAGGTCATTTTCGTCCTCCCTAGGCTTATTCTTGTCCAATTAGGGTTTTTAACCAATCTTGTGCATCCAATAGGTGTGTTTGTGTCATTGGATGATCAATTAGGTCATTTTTCGTCCTCCCTAAGCTTATTCTTGTCCAATTAGGGTTTTTAACCAATCTTATGCATCCAATAGGTGTGTTTGTGTCATTGGATGATCAATTAGGTCATTTTCGTCCTCCCTAGGCTTATTCTTGTCCAATTAGGGTTTTTAACCAATCTTGTGCATCCAATAGGTGTGTTTGTGTCATTGGATGATCAATTAGGTCATTTTCGTCCTCCCTAGGCTTATTCTTGTCCAATTAGGGTTTTTAACCAATCTTGTGCATCCAATAGGTGTGTTTGTGTCATTGGATGATCAATTAGGTCATTTGCGTCCTCCCTAGGTATATTCTTGTCCAATTAGGGTTTTTAACCAATCTTGTGCATCCAATAGGTGTGTTTGTGTCATTGGATGATCAATTAGGTCATTTTCGTCCTCCCTAGGCTTATTCTTGTCCAATTAGGGTTTTAAACCAATCTTCTGCATCCGATAAGTTTGTTTGTGTCATTGAATTAATATTTAGGTCATTTTCGTCCTCCCTAGGAATATTCTTGTCCAATTAGTGTTTTTAACCAATCTTGTGCATCCAATAGGTGTGTTTGTGTCATTGGATGATCAATTAGGTCATTTTCGTCCTCCCTAGGCATATTCTTGTCCAATTAGGGTTTTTAACCAATCTTGTGCATCCAATAGGTGTGTTTGTGTCATTGGATGATCAATTAGGTCATTTTCGTCCTCCCTAGGCTTATTCTTGTCCAATTAGGGTTTTTAACCAATCTTGTGCATCCAATAGGTGTGTTTGTGTCATTGGATGATCAATTAGGTCATTTTCGTCCTCCCTAAGCTTATTCTTGTCCAATTAGGGTTTTTAACCAATCTTGTGCATCCAATAAGTTAATTTGTGTCATTGGATTAACATTTAGGTCATTTTCGTCCTCCCTAGGCATATTCTTGTCCAATTAGGGTTTTTAACCAATCTTGTGCATCCAATAGGTGTGTTTGTGTCATTGGAAGATCAATTAGGTCATTTCCGTCCTCCCTATGCTTATTCTTGTCCAATTAGGGTTTTTAACCAATCTTGTGCATCCAATAAGTTTGTTTGTTTCATTGAACTAATATTTAGGTCATTTTCGTCCTCCCTAGGCATATTCTTGTCCAATTAGGGTTTTTAACCAATTTTGTGCATCCAATAGGTGTGTTTGTGTCATTGGATGATCAATTAGGTCATTTTCGTCCTCCCTAGGCTTATTCTTGACCAATTAGGGTTTTTAACCAATCTTGTGCATCCAATAAGTTGAGTTGTGTCATTGGATTAGCATTTAGGTCATTTTCGTCCTCCCTAGGCTTATTCTTGTCCAATTAGGGTTTTTAACCAATCTTGTGCATCCAATAAGTTCATTTGTGTTATTGGATTAACATTTAGGTCATTTTCGTTCTCCCTATGCATATTCTTGTCCAATTAGAGATTTTAACCAATCTTGTGCATCCAATAGGTGTGTTTGTGTCATTGAATGATCAATTAGGTCATTTTCGTCCTTTCTATGCTTATTCTTGTTCAATTAGGGTTTTTAACCAATCTTGTGCATCCAATAGGTGTGTTTGTGTCATTGGATGATCAATTAGGTCATTTTCGTCCTCCCTAGGCTTATTCTTGTCCAATTAGGGTTTTTAACCAATCTTGTGCATCCAATAGGTGTGTTTGTGTCATTGGATGATCAATTAGGTCATTTTCGTCCTCCCTAGGCTTATTCTTGTCCAATTAGGGTTTTTAACCAATCTTGTGCATCTGATAAGTTTGTTTATGTCATTGAATTAATATTTAGGTCATTTTCGTCCTCCCTAGGCATATTCTTGTCCAATTAGGGTTTTTAACCAATCTTGTGCATCCAATAGGTGTGTTTGTGTCATTGGATGATCAATTAGTTCATTTTCGTCCTCCCTAGGCATATTCTTGTCCAATAAGGGTTTTTTTAACGAATCTTGTGAATCCAATAGGTGTGTTTGTGTCATTGGATGATCAATTAGGTCATTTTCGTCCTCCCTAGGCTTATTCTTGTCCAATTAGGGTTTTTAACCAATCTTGTGCATCCAATAGGTGTGTTTGTGTCATTGGATGATCAATTAGGTCATTTTCGTCCTCCCTAGGCATATTCTTGTCCAATTAGGGTTTTTAACCAATCTTGTGCATCCAATAGGTCTGTTTGTGTCATTGGATGATCAATTTAGGTCATTTTCGTTCTCCCTAGGCATATTCTTGTGCAATTAGGGTTTTTAACCAATCTTGTGCATCCAATAGGTGTGTTTGTGTCATTGGATGATCAATTAGGTCATTTTCGTCCTCCCTAGGCTTATTCTTGTCCAATTAGGGTTTTTAACCAATCTTGTGCATCCAATAGGTGTGTTTGTGTCATTGGATGATCAATTAGGTCATTTTCGTCCTCCCTAGGCTTATTCTTGTCCAATTAGGGTTTTTAACCAATCTTGTGCATCCAATAACTTTGTTTGTGTCATTGAATTAATATTTAGGTCATTTTCGTCCTCCCTAGGCATATTCTTGTCCAATTAGGGTTTTTAACCAATCTTGTGCATCCAATAGGTGTGTTTGTGTCATTGGATGATCAATTAGGTCATTTTCGTTCCCCCTAGGCTTATTCTTGTCCAATTAGGGTTTTTCACCAATCTTGTGCATCCAATAACTTTGTTTGTGTCATTGAATTAATATTTAGGTCATTTTCGTCCTCCCTAGGCATATTCTTGTCCAATTAGGGTTTTTAACCAATCTTGTGCATCCAATAGGTGTGTTTGTGTCATTGGATGATCAATTAGGTCATTTTCGTCCTCCCTAGGCTTATTCTTGTCCAATTAGGGTTTTTAACCAATCTTGTGCATCCAATAACTTTGTTTGTGTCATTGAATTAATATTTAGGTCATTTTCGTCCTCCCTAGGCATATTCTTGTCCAATTAGGGTTTTTAACCAATCTTGTGCATCCAATAAGTTTGTTTGTGTCATTG
>JBBPBR010001009.1:34448-76647 GCA_037974775.1 Cicer pinnatifidum
ATAAGTTTGTTTGTTTCATTGAACTAATATTTAGGTCATTTTCGTCCTCCCTAGGCATATTCTTGTCCAATTAGGGTTTTTAACCAATTTTGTGCATCCAATAGGTGTGTTTGTGTCATTGGATGATCAATTAGGTCATTGTCGTCCTCCCTAGGCATATTCTTGTCCAATTAGGGTTTTTAACCAATTTTGTTCATCCAATAAGTTTGTTTATGTCATTGAATTAATATTTAGGTCATTTTCGTCCTCCTTAGGCATATTCTTATCCAATTAGGGTTTTTAACCAATCTTGTGCATCCAATAGGTGTGTTTGTGTCATTGGATGATCAATTAGGTCATTTTCGTCCTCCCTAGGCTTATTCTTGTCCAATTAGGGTTTTTAACCAATCTTGTGCATCCAATAGGTGTGTTTGTGTCATTGGATGATCAATTAGGTCATTTTCGTCCTCCCTAGGCTTATTCTTGTCCAATTAGGGTTTTTAACCAATCTTGTGCATCCAATAAGTTCATTTGTGTCATTGGATGATCAATTAGGTCATTTTCGTCCTCCCTAGGCATATTCTTGTCCATCTAGGGTTTTAAGCCAATCTTGTGCATCCAATAGGTGTGTTTGTGTCATTGGATGATCAATTAGGTCATTTTTGTCCTCCCTAGGCTTATTCTTGTCCAATTAGGGTTTTTAACCAATCTTGTGCATCCAATAGGTGTGTTTGTGTCATTGGATGATCAATTAGGTCATTTTCGTCCTCCCTAGGCTTATTCTTGTCCAATTAGGGTTTTTAACCAATCTTGTGCATCCAATAGGTGTGTTTGTGTCATTGGATGATCAATTAGGTCATTTTCGTCCTCCCTAGGCTTATTCTTGTCCAATTAGGGTTTTTAACCAACCTTGTGCATCCAATAGGTGTGCTTGTGTCATTGGATGATCAATTAGGTCATTTTCGTCCTCCCTAGGCTTATTCTTGTCCAATTAGGGTTTTTAACCAATCTTGTGCATCCAATAGGTGTGTTTGTGTCATTGGATGATCAATTAGGTCATTTTCGTCCTCCCTAGGCTTATTCTTGTCCAATTAGGGTTTTTAACCAATCTTGTGCATCCAATAGGTGTGTTTGTGTCATTGGATGATCAATTAGGTCATTTTCGTCCTCCCTAGGCTTATTCTTGTCCAATTAGGGTTTTTAACCGATCTTGTGCATCCAATAGGTGTGTTTCTGTCATTGGATGATCAATTAGGTCATTTTCGTCCTCCCTAGGCTTATTCTTGTCCAATTAGGGTTTTTAACCAATCTTGTGCATCCAATAAGTTGAGTTGTGTCATTGGATTAACATTTAGGTCATTTTCGTTCTCCCTAGGCTTATTCTTGTCAATTTAGGGTTTTTTAACCAATCTTGTGCATCCAATAGGTGTGTTTGTGTCATTGGATGATCAATTAGGTCATTTTCGTCCTCCCTAGGCTTATTCTTGTCCAATTAGGGTTTTTAACCAATCTTGTGCATCCAATAAGTTGAGTTGTGTCATTGAAGTAACATTTAGGTCATTTTCATTCTCCCTAGGCTTATTCTTGTCCAATTAGGTTTTTAACCAATCTTGTGCATCCAATAAGTTCATTTGTTTCATTGGATTCACATTTAGGTCATTTTCGTCCTCCTTAGGCATATTCTTGTCCAATTAGGGTTTTTAACCAATCTTGTGCATCCAATAAGTTGAGTTGTGTCATTGGAATAACATTTAGGTCATTTTCGTTCTCCCTAGGCTTATTCTTGTCTAATTAGGGTTTTTAACCAATCTTGTGCATCCAATAAGTTCATTTATGTTATTGGATTAACATTTAGGTCATATTCGTCCTCCCTAGGCATATTCTTGTCCAATTAGGGTTTTTAACCAATCTTGTGCATCCAATAGGTGTGTTTGTGTCATTGGATGATCAATTAGGTCATTTTCGTCCTCCCTAGGCTTATTCTTGTCCAATTAGGGTTTTTAACCAATCTTGTGCTTCCAATAAGTTCATTTGTGTCATTTGATGATGAATTAGGTCATTTTCGTCCTCCCTAGGCATATTCTTGTCCAACTAGGGTTTTAAACCAATCTTGTGCATCCAATAAGTTCATTTGTGCCATTGGATTAACATTTAGGTCATTTTCGTCCTCCCTAGGCTTATCCTTGTCCAATTAGGGTTTTTAACCAATCTTGTGCATCCAATAGGTGTGTTTGTGTCATTGGATGATCAATTAGGTCACTTTCGTCCTCCCTAGGCATATTCTTGTTCAGTTAGGGTTTTTAACCAATCTTGTGCATCCATGAGGTGTGTTCGTGTCATTGGATGATCAATTAGGTCATTTTCGTCCTCCCTAGGCTTATTCTTGTCCAATTAGGGTTTTTAACAAATCTTGTGCATCCAATAAGTTCATTAGTGTCATTGGATGATCAATTAGGTCATTTTCGTCCTCCCTAGGCATGTTCTTGTCCAACTAGGGTTTTTAACCAATCTTGTGCATCCAATATGTGTGTTTGTGCCATTGGATGATCAATTAGGTCATTTTCGTCCTCCCTAGGCTTATTCTTGTCCAATTAGGGTTTTTAACCAATCTTGTGCATCCAATAAGTTTGTTTGTGTCATTGAATTAATATTTAGGTCATTTTCGTCCTCCCTAGGCATATTCTTGTCCAATTAGGGTTTTTAACCAATCTTGAGAATCCAATAGGTGTGTTTGTGTCATTGGATGATCAATTAGGTCATGTTCGTCCTCCCTAGGCTTATTCTTGTCCAATTATGGTTTTTAACCAATCTTGTGCATCCAATAGGTGTGTTTGTGTCATTGGATGATCAATTAGATCATTTTCGTCCTCCCTAGGCATATTCTTGTCCAATTAGGGTTTTTAACCAATCTTGTGCATCCAATAGGTGTGTTTGTGTCATTGGATGATCAATTAGGTCATTTTCGTCCTCCCTAGGCTTATTCTTGTCCAATTCGGGTTTTTAACCAATCTTGTGCATCCAATAAGTTCATTTGTGTCATTGGATGAACATTTAGGTCATTTTCGTCCTCCCTAGGCTTATTCTTGTCCAATTAGGGTTTTTAACCAATCTTGTGCATCCAATAGGTGTGTTTGTGTCATTGGATGAACATATACGTCATTTTCGTTCTCCATAGGCTTATTCTTGTCCAATTAAGGTTTTTAACCAATCTTGTGCATCCGATAAGTTCATTTGTGTCATTGGATAGACGTTTAGGTTATTTTCGTCCACCCTAGGCTTATTCTTGTCCAATTAGGGTTTTTAACCAATCTTGTGCATCCAATAAGTTCATTTGTGTCATTGGATGAACATTTAGGTCATTTTCGTCCTCCCAAGGCTTATTCTTGTTCAATTAGGGTTTCTAACCAATCTTGTGCATCCAATAGGTGTGTTTGTGTCATTGGATGAACATTTAGGTCATTTTCGTCCTCCCTAGGCTTATTCTTGTCCAATTAGGGTTTCTAACCAATCTTGTGCATCCAATAGGTGTGTTTGTGTCATTGGATGAACATTTAGGTTATTTTCGTCCTCCCAAGTCTTATTCTTGTCCAATTAGGGTTTTAAGCAATCTTGTGCATCCAATAAGTTCATTTGTGTCATTGGATGAATATTTAGGTCATTTTCGTCCTCCCTAAGCTTATTCTTGTCCAATTAGGGTTTCTAAACAATCTTGTGCATCCAATAGGTGTGTTTGTGTCATTGGATGAACATTTAGGTCACTTTCGTCCTCCCTAGGCTTATTCTTGTCCAATTAGGGTTTTAAGCAATCTTGTGCATCCAATAAGTTCATTTGTGTCATTGGATGAATATTTAGGTCATTTTCATCCTCCCTAGGCTTATTCTTGTCCAATTAGGGTTTCTAACCAATCTTGTGCATCCAATAGATGTGTTTGTGTCATTGGATGAACATTTAGGTCATTTTCGTCCTCCCTAGTCTTATTCTTGTCCAATTAGGGTTTTAAGCAATCTTGTGCATCCAATAAGTTCATTTGTGTCATTGGATGAATATTTAGGTCATTTTCATCCTCCCTAGTCTTATTCTTGTCCAATCAGGGTTTCTAACCAATCTTGTGCATCCAATAGGTGTGTTTGTGTCATTGGATGAACATTTAGGTCATTTTCGTCCTCCCTAGGCTTATTCTTGTCCAATTAGGGTTTCTAACCAATCTTGTGCATCCAATAGGTGTGTTTGTGTCATTGGATGAACCTTTAGGTCATTTTCGTCCTCCCTAGGCTTATTCTTGTCCAATTAGGGTTTTTAACCAATCTTGTGCATCCAATAAGTTCATTTGTGTCATTGGATTAACATTTAGGTCATTTTCGTCCTCCCTAGGCTTAATCTTGTCCAATTAGGGTTTTTAACCAATCTTGTGCATCCAATAGGTGTGTTTGTGTCATTGGATGATCAATTAGGTCATTTTCGTCCTCCCTAGGCTTATTCTTGTCCAATTAGGGTTTTTAACCAATCTTGTGCATCCAATAAGTGGGGTTGTGTCATTGGATTAACAATTAGGTCATTTTCGTCCTCCCTAGGCATATTCTTGTCCAATTAGGGTTTTTAACCAATCTTGTGCATCCAATAGGTGTGTTTGTGTCATTGGATGATCAATTAGGTCATTTTCGTCCTCCCTAGGCTTATTCTTGTCCAATTAGGGTTTTTAACCAATCTTGTGCATCCAATAAGTTCATTTGTGTCATTGGATTAACATTTAGATCATTTTCGTCCTGCCTAGGCATATTCTTGTCCAATTAGGGTTTTTAACCAATCTTGTGCATCCAATAGGTGTGTTTGTGTCATTGGATGATCAATTAGGTTATTTTCGTCCTCCCTAGGCTTATTCTTGTCCAATTAGGGTTTTTAACCAATCTTGTGCATCCAATAGGTGTGTTTGTGTCATTGGATGACCAATTAGGTCATTTTCGTCCTCCCTAGGCATATTCTTGTCCAATTAGGGTTTTTAACCAATCTTGTGCATCCAATAGGTGTGTTTGTGTCATTGGATGATCAATTAGGTCATTTTCGTCCTCCCTAGGCTTATTCTTGTCCAATTAGGGTTTTTAACCAATCTTGTGCATCTAATAGGTGTGTATGTGTTATTGGATGATCAATTAGGTCATTTTCGTCCTCCCTAGGCTTTTTCTTGTCCAATTAGGGTTTTTAACCAATCTTGTGCATCCGATAAGTTTGTTTGTGTCATTAAATTAATATTTAGGTCATTTTCGTCCTCCCTAAGCATATTCTTGTCCAATTAGGGTTTTTAACCAATCTTATGCATCCAATAGGTGTGTTTGTGTCATTGGATGATCAATTAGGTCATTTTCGTCCTCCCTAGGCATATTCTTGTCCAATTAGGGTTTTTAACCAATCTTGTGCATCCAATAGGTGTGTTTGTGTCATTGGATGATCAATTAGGTCATTTTCGTCCTCCCTAGGCTTATTCTTGTCCAATTAGGGTTTTTAACCAATCTTGTGCATCGGATAAGTTTGTTTGTGTCATTGAATTAATATTTAGGTCATTTTCGTACTCCCTAGGCATATTCTTGTCCAATTCGGGTTTTTAACCAATCTTGTGCATCCAATAGGTGTGTTTGTGTCATTGGATGATCAATTAGGTCATTTTCATCCTCCCTAGGCTTATTCTTGTCCAATTAGGGTTTTTAACTAATCTTGTACATCCAATAGGTGTGTTTGTGTCATTGGATGATCAATTAGGTCATTTTCGTCCTCCCTAGGCATATTCTTGTCCAATTAGGGTTTTTAACCAATCTTGTGCATCCAATAGGTGTGTTTGTGTCATTGGATGATCAATTAGGTCATTTTCGTCCTCCCTAGGCATATACTTGTCCAATTAGGGTTTTTAACCAATCTTGTGCATCTAATAGGTGTGTTTATGTCATTGGATGATCAATTAGGTCATTTTCGTCCTCCCTAGGCATATTCTTGTCCAATTAGGGTATTTAACCAATCTTGTGCATCCAATAGGTGTGTTTGTGGCAATGGATGATCAATTAGGTCATTTTCGTCCTCCCTACGCTTATTCTTGTCCAATTAGGGTTTTTAACCAATCTTGTGCATCCAATAAGTTTGTTTGTGTCATTGAATTAATATTTAGGTCATTTTTGTCCTCCCTAGGCTTATTCTTGTCCAATTAGGGTTTTTAACCTATCGTGTGCATCCAATAGGTGTGTTTGTGTCATTGGATGATCAATTAGGTCATTTTCGTCCTCCCTAGGCTTATTCTTGTCCAATTAGGGTTTTTAACCAATCTTGTGCATCCAATAGGTGTGTTTGTGTCATTGGATGATCAATTAGGTCATTTACGTCCTCCCTAGGCTTATTCTTGTCCAATTAGGGTTTTTAACCAATCTTGTGCATCCAATAGGTGTGTTTGTGTCATTGGAAGATCAATTAGGTCATTTTCGTCCTCCCTAGGCTTATTCTTGTCCAATTAGGGTTTTTAACCAATCTTGTGCATCCAATAAGTTCATTTGTGTAATTGGATGATCAATTAGGTCATTTTTGTCCTCCCTATGCATATTCTTGTCCAACTAGGGTTTTAAACCATTCTTGTGCATCCAATAGGTGTGTTTGTGTCATTGGATGATCAATTAGGTCATTTTCGTCCTCCCTAGGCTTATTCTTGTCCAATTAGGGTTTTTAACCAATCTTGTGCATCCAATAGGTGTGTTTGTGTCATTGGATGATCAATTAGGTCATTTTCGTCCTCCCTAGGCTTATTCTTGTCCAATTAGGGTTTTTAACCAATCTTGTGCATCCAATAGGTGTGTTTGTGTCATTGGATGATCAATTAGGTCATGTTCGTTCTCCCTAGGCTTATTCTTGTCCAATTAGGGTTTTTAACCAATCTTGTGCATCCAATAGGTGTGTTTGTGTCATTGGATGATCAATTAGGTCATTTTCGTCCTACCTAGGCTTATTCTTGTCCAATTAGGGTTTTTAACCAATCTTGTGCATCCAATAAGTTGAGTTGTGTCATTGGATTAACATTTAGGTCATTTTCATTCTCCCTAGGCTTATTCTTGTCCAATTAGGTTTTTAACCAATCTTGTGCATCCAATAAGTTCATTTGTTTCATTGGATTCACATTTAGGTCATTTTCGTCCTCCCTAGGCATATTCTTGTCCAAATAGGGTTTTAAACCAATCTTGTGCATCCAATAAGTTGAGTTGTGTCATTGGAATAACATTTAGGTCATTTTCGTTCTCCCTAGGCTTATTGTTGTCCAATTAGGGTTTTTAACCAATCTTGTGCATCCAATAAGTTCATTTATGTTATTGGATTAACATTTAGGTCATATTCGTCCTCCCTCGGCATATTCTTGTCCAATTAGGGTTTTTAACCAATCTTGTGCATCCAATAGGTGTGTTTGTGTCATTGGATGATCAATTAGGTCATTTTCGTCCTCCCTAGGCTTATTATTGTCCAATTATGGTTTTTAACCAATCTTGTGCATCCAATAGGCGTGTTTGTGTCATTGGATGATAAATTAGGTCATTTTCTTCCTCCCTAGGCTTATTCTTGTACAATTAGGGTTTTTAACCAATCTTGTGCATCCAATAGTTGTGTTTGTGTCATTGGATGATCAATTAGGTCATTTTTGTTCTCCCTAGGCTTATTCATGTCCAATTAGGGTTTTTAACCAATCTTGTGCATCCAATAACTTTGTTTGTGTCATTGAATTAATATTTAGGTCATTTTCGTCCTCCCTAGGCATATTCTTGTCCAATTAGGGTTTTTAAACAATCTTGTGCATCCAATAGGTGTGTTTGTGTCATTGGATGATCAATTAGGTCATTTTCGTCCTCCCTAGGCTTATTCTTGTCCAATTAGGGTTTTTAACCAATCTTGTGCATCCAATATGTGTGTTTGTGTCATTGGATAATAAATTAGGTCATTTTCTTCCTCCCCAGGCTTATTCTTGTCCAATTGGGGTTTTCAACCAATCTTGTGCATCCAATAGGTGTGTTTGTGTCATTGGATGATCAATTAGGTCATTTTCGTCCTCCCTAGGCTTATTCTTGTCCAATTCGGGTTTTTAACCAATCTTGTGCATCCAATAGGTGTGTTTGTGTCATTGGATGATCAATTAGGTCATTTTCGTCCTCCCTAGGCATATTCTTGTCAAGTTAGGGTTTTTAACCAATCTTGTGCATCCAATTAGTTCATTTGTTTCATTGGATTCACATTTAGGTCATTTTCGTCCTCCCTAGGCATATTCTTGTCCAATTAGGGTTTTTAACCAATCTTGTGCATCCAATAAGTTTGTTTGTGTCATTGAATTAATATTTAGGTCATTTTCGTCCTCCCTAGGCATATTCTTGTCCAATTAGGGTTTTTAACCAATCTTGTGCATCCAAAAGGTGTGTCTGTGTCATTGGATGATCAATTAGGTCATTTTCGTCCTCCCTAGGCATATTCTTGTCCAATTAGGGTTTTTAACCAATCTTGTGCATCCAATAGGTGTGTTTGTGTCATTGGATGATCAATTAGGTCATTTTCGTCCTCCCTAGGCTTATTCTTTTCCAATTAGGGTTTTTAACCAATCTTGTGCATCCAATAAGTTGAGTTGTGTCATTGGATTAACATTTAGGTCATTTTCTTCCTCCCTAGGCTCATTCTTGTCCAATTAGGGTTTTTAACCAATCTTGTGCATCCAATAACTTTGTTTGTGTCCATGAATTAATATTTAGGTCATTTTCGTCCTCCCTAGGCATATTCTTGTCCAATTAGGGTTTTTAACCAATCTTGTGCATCCAATAGGTGTGTTTGTGGCAATGGATGATCAATTAGGTCATTTTCGTCCTCCCTAGGCTTATTCTTGTCCAATTAGGGTTTTTAACCAATCTTGTGCATCCAATAGGTGTGTTTGTGTCATTGGATGATCAATTAGGTCATTTTCGTCCTCCCTAGGCTTATTCTTGTCCAATTAGGGTTTTTAACCAATCTTGTGCATCCAATAGGTGTGTTTGTGCCATTGGATGATGAATTAGATCATTTTCGTCCTCCCTAGGTATATTCTTGTCCAATTAGGGTTTTTAACGAATCTTGTGCATCCAATAGGTGTGTTTGTGTCATTGGATGATCAATTAGGTCATTTTCGTCCTCCCTAGGCTTATTCTTGTCCAATTATGGTTTTTAACTAATCTTGTGCATCCAATAAGTTCATTTGTGTCTTTGGATTAACATTTAGGTCATTTTCGTCCTCCCTAGGCATATTCTTGTCCAATTAGGGTTTTTAACCAATCTTGTGCTTCCAAAAGGTGTGTTTGTGTCATTGGATGATCAATTAGGTCATTTTCGTCCTCCCTAAGCTTATTCTTGTCCAATTAGGGTTTTTAACCAATCTTGTGCATCCAATAAGTTTGTTTGTGTCATTGAATTAATATTTAGGTCATTTTCGTCCTCCCTAGGCATATTCTTGTCTAATTAGGGTTTTTAACCAATCTTCTGCATCCAATAGGTGTGTTTGTGTCATTGGATGATCAATTAGGTCATTTTCGTCCTCCCTAGGCATATTCTTGTCCAATTAGGGTTTTTAACGAATCTTGTGCATCCAATAAGTTGAGTTGTTTCATTGGATTAACATTTAGGTCATATTCGTCCTCCCTAGGCTTATTCTTGTCCAATTAGGGTTTTTAACCAATATTGTGCATCCAATAAGTTCATTTGTGTCATTGGATTAACATTTTGGTCATTTTCGATCTCCCTAGGCATATTCTTGTCCAATTAGGGTTTTTAACCAATCTTGTGCATCCAATAGGTGTGTTTGTGTCATTGGATGATCATTTAGGCCATTTTCGTCCTCCCTAGGCTTAATCTTGTCCAATTATGGTTTTTAACCAATGTTGTGCATCCAATAAGTTCGTTTTTGTCATTGAATTAACATTTAGGTCATATTCGTCCTCCCTAGGCATATTCTTGTCCAATTAGGGTTTTTAACGAATCTTGTGCATCCAATAGGTGTGTTTGTGTCATTGGATGATCAATTAGGTCATTTTCGTCCTCCCTAGGCTTATTCTTGTCCAATTAGGGTTTTTAACCAATCTTGTGCATCCAATAAGTTGAGTTGTGTCATTGGATTAATATTTAGGTCATTTTCATCCTCCCTAGGCATACTCTTGTCCAATTAGGGTTTTTAACCAATCTTGTGCATCCAATAGGTGTGTTTGTGTCATTGGATGATCAATTAGGTCATTTTCGTCCTCCCTAGGCTTATTCTTGTCCAATTAGGGTTTTTAACCAATCTTGTGCATCCAATAAGTTGAGTTGTGTCATTGGATTAACATTTAGGTCATTTTCGTTCTCCCTAGGCTTATTCTTGTCCAATTAGGGTTTTTAACCAATGTTGTGCATCCAATAAGTTCATTTGTGTCATTGGATTAACATTTAGGTCATTTTCGTCCTCCCTAGGCATATTCTTGTCCAATTAGGGTTTTTAACCAATCTTGTGCATCCAATAGGTGTGTTTGTGTCATTGGATGATCAATTAGGTCATTTTCGTCCTCCCTAGGCTTATTCTTGTCCAATTAGGGTTTTTAACCAATCTTGTACATCCAATAAGTTTATTTGTGTCATTGGATTAACAGTTAGGTCATTTTCGTCCTCCCTAGGCATATTCTTGTCCAATTAGGGTTTTTAACCAATCTTGTGCTTCCAATAGGTGTGTTTGTGTCATTGAATGATCAATTAGGTCATTTTCGTCCTCCCCAGGCTTATTCTTGTCCAATTAGAGTTTTTAACCAATCTTGTGTATCCAATAACTTTGTTTGTGTCATTGAATTAATATTTAGGTCATTTTCGTCCTCCCTAGGCATATTCTTGTCCAATTAGGGTTTTTAACCAATCTTGTGCATCCAATAGGTGTGTTTGTGTCATTGGATGATCAATTAGGTCATTTTCGTCCTCCCTAGGCTTATTCTTGTCCAATTAGGGTTTTTAACCAATCTTGTGCATCCAATAAGTTGAGTTGTTTCATTGGATTAACATTTAGGTCATTTTCGTCCCCCCTAGGATTATTCTTGTCCAATTAGGGTTTTTAACCAATCTTGTGCATCCAATAAGTTCATTTGTGTCATTGGATTAACATTTAGGTCATTTTCGTCCTCCCTAGGCATATTCTTGTCCAATTAGGGTTTTTAACCAATCTTGTGTATCCAATAGGTGTGTTTGTGTCATTGGATGATCAATGAGGTCATTTTCGTCCTCCCTAGGCTTATTCTTGTCCAATTAGGGTTTTTAACCAATCTTGGGCATCCAATAGGTGTGTTTGTGTCATTGGATGATCAATTAGGTCATTTTCGTCCTCCCTATGCTTATTCTTGTCCAATTAGGGTTTTTAACCAATCTTGTGCATCCAATAACTTTGTTTGTGTCATTGAATTAATATTTAGGTCATTTTCGTCCTCCCTAGGCATATTCTTGTCCAATTAGGGTTTTTAACCAATCTTGTGCATCCAATAGGTGTGTTTGTGTCATTGGATGATCAATTAGGTCATTTTAGTCCTCCCTAGGCTTATTCTTGTCCAATTAAGGTTTTTTTTACCAATCTTGTGCATCCAATAAGTTCATTTGTGTCATTGGATTAACATTTAGGTCATTTTCGTCCTCCCTAGGCATATTCTTGTCCAATTAGGGTTTTTAACCAATCTTGTGCATCCAATAGGTGTGTTTGTGTCATTGGATGATCAATTAGGTCATTTTCGTCCTCCCTATGCTTATTCTTGTCCAATTAGGGTTTTTAACCAATCTTGTGCTTCCAATAAGTTTGTTTGTTTCATTGAATTAATATTTAGGTCATTTTCGTCCTCCCTAGGCATATTCTTGTCCAATTAGGGTTTTTAACCAATCTTGTGCATCCAATAGGTGTGTTTGTGTCATTGGATGATCAATTAGGTCATTTTCGTCCTCCCTAGGCTTATTCTTGTCCAATTAGGGTTTTTAACCAATCTTGTGCATCCAATAAGTTCGCTTGTGTCATTGGATTAACATTTAGGTCATTTTCATCCTCCCTAGGCATATTCTTGTCCAATTAGGGTTTTTAACCAATCTTGTGCATCCAATAGGTGTGTTTGTGTCATTGGATGATCAATTAGGTCATTTTCGTCCTCCCTATGCTTATTCTTGTCCAATTAGGGTTTTTAACCAATCTTGTGCATCCAATAACTTTGTTTGTGTCATTGAATTAATATTTAGGTCATTTTCCTACTCCCTAGGCATATTCTTGTCCAATTAGGGTTTTTAACCAATCTTGTGCATCCAATAGGTGTGTTTGTGTCATTGGATGATCAATTAGGTCATTTTCGTCCTTCCTAGGCATATTCTTGTCCAATTAGGGTTTTTAACCAGTCTTGTGCATCCAATAGGTGTGTTTGTGTCATTGGATTATCAATTCGTTCATTTTCGTCCTCCCAAGGCTTATTCTTGTCCATTTAGGGTTTTTAACCAATCTTGTGCATCCAATAAGTTCATTTGTGTCATTGGATTAACATTTAGGTCATTTTCGTCCTCCCTAGGCATATTCTTGTCCAATTAGGGTTTTTAACCAATCTTGTGCTTCCAATAGGTGTGTTTGTGTCATTGGATGATCAATTAGGTCATTTTTATCCTCCCTAGGCTTATTCTTGTCCAATTAGGATTTTTAACCAATCTTGTGCATCCAATAGGTGTGTTTGTGGCAATGGATGATCAATTAGGTCATTTTCGTCCTCCCTAGGCATATTCTTGTCCAATTAGGGTTTTTAACCAATCTTGTGCATCCAATAGGTGTGTTTGTGTCATTGGATGATCAATTAGGTCATTTTCGTCCTCCCTAGGCTTATTCTTGTCCAGTTAGGGTTTTTAACCAATCTTGTGCATCCAATAAGTTTGTTTGTTTCATTGAATTAATATTTAGGTCATTTTCGTCCTCCCTAGGCATATTCTTGTCCAATTAGGGTTTTTAACCAATCTTGTGCATCCAATAAGTTGAGTTGTGTCATTGGATTAACATTTAGGTCATTTTCATTCTCCCTAGGCTTATTCTTGTCCAATTAGGTTTTTAACCAATCTTGTGCATCCAATAAGTTCATTTGTTTCATTGGATTCAAATTTAGGTCATTTTCTTCCTCCCTAGGCATATTCTTGTCCAATTAGGGTTTTTAACCAATCTTGTGCATCCAATAAGTTGAGTTGTGTCATTGGAATAACATTTAGGTCATTTTCGTTCTCCCTAGGCTTATTCTTGTCTAATTAGGGTTTTTAACCAATCTTGTGCATCCAATAAGTTCATTTATGTTATTGGATTAACATTTAGGTCATATTCGTCCTCCCTAGGCATATTCTTGTCCAATTAGGGTTTTTAACCAATCTTTTGCATCCAATAGGTGTGTTTGTGTCATTGGATGATCAATTAGGTAATTTTCGTCCTCCCTAGGCATATTCTTGTCCAGTTAGGGTTTTTAACCAATCTTGTGCATCCAATAGGTGTGTTTGTGTCATTGAATGATCAATTAGGTCATTTTCGTCCTCCCTAGGCTTATTCTTGTCCAATTAGGGTTTTTAACCAATCTTGTGCATACAATAAGTTCATTTGTGTCATTGAATGATCAATTAGGTCATTTTCGTCCTCCCTAGGCTTATTCTTGTCCAACTAGGGTTTTTAACCAATCTTGTGCATCCAATAGGTGTGTTTGTGTCATTGGATGATCAATTAGGTCATTTTCGTCCTCCCTAGGCTTATTCTTGTCCAATTAGGGTTTTTAACCAATCTTGTGCATCCAATAAGTTGAGTTGTGTCATTGGATTAACATTTAGGTCATTTTCGTTCTCCCTAGGCATATTCTTGTCCAATTAGGGTTTTTAACCCATCTTGTGCATCGAATAAGTTCATTTGTGTTATTGGATTAACATTTAGGTCATATTCGTCCTCCCTAGGCATATTGTTGTCCAATTAGGGTTTTTAACCAATCTTGTGCATCCAATAGGTGTGTTTGTGTCATTGGATGATCAATTAGGTCATTTTCGTCCTCCCTAGGCTTATTCTTGTCCAATTAGGGTTTTTAACCAATCTTGTGCATCCAATAACTTTGTTTGTGTCATTGAATTAATATTTAGGTCATTTTCGTCCTCCCTAGGCATATTCTTGTCCAATTAGGGTTTTTAATCAATCTTGTGCACCCAATAGGTGTGTTTGTGTCATTGGATGATCAATTTGGTCATTTTCGTCCTCCATAGGCTTATTCTTGTCCAATTAGGGTTTTTAACCAATCTTGTGCATCCAATATGTGTGTTTTTGTCATTGGATAATAAATTAGGTCATTTTCTTCCTCCCCAGGCTTATTCTTGTCCAATTAGGGTTTTCAACCAATCTTGTGCATCCAATAGAAGTGTTTGTGTCATTGGATGATCAATTAGGTCATTTTCGTCCTCTCTAGGCTTATTCTTGTCCAATTAGTGTTTTTAACCAATCTTGTGCATCCAATAGGTGTGTTTGTGTCATTGGATGATCAATTAGGTCATTTTCGTCCTCCCTAGGCATATTCTTGTCCAGTTAGGGTTTTTAACCAATCTTGTGCATCCAATAGGTGTGTTTGTGTCATTGGATGATCAATTAGGTCATTTTCGTCCTCCCTAGGCTTATTCTTGTCCAATTAGGGTTTTTAACCAATCTTGTGCATCCAATAAGTTCATTTGTGTCATTGGATTAACATTTAGGTCATTTTCGTCCTCCCTAGGCATATTCTTGTCCAATTAGGGTTTTAACCAATCTTGTGCATCCAATAGGTGTGTTTGTGTCATTGGATGATCAATTAGGTCGTTTTCGTCCTCCCTAGGCTTATTCTTGTCCAATTAGGGTTTTTAACCAATCTTGTGCATCCAATAAGTTCATTTGTGTCATTGGATGATCAATTAGGTCATTTTCGTCCTCCCTAGGCATATTCTTGTCCAACTAGGGTTTTTAACCAATCTTGTGCATCCAATAGGTGTGTTTGTGTCATTGGATGATCAATTAGGTCATTTTCGTCCTCCCTAGGCTTATTCTTGTCCAATTAGGGTTTTTAACCAATCTTGTGCATCCAATAAGTTGAGTTGTGTCATTGGATTAACATTTAGGTCATTTACGTTCTCCCAAGGCTTATTCTTATCCAATTAGGGTTTTTAACCAATCTTGTGCATCCAATAAGTTCATTTGAGTTATTGGACTAACATTTAGGTCATATTCGTCCTCCCTAGGCATATTCTTGTCAAATTAGGGTTTTTAACCAATCTTGTGCATCCAATAGGTGTGTTTGTGTCATTGGATGATCAATTAGGTCATTTTCGTCCTCCCTAGGCATATTCTTGTCCAGTTAGGGTTTTTAACCAATCTTGTGCATCCAATAGGTGTGTTTGTGTCATTGGATGATCAATTAGGTCATTTTCGTCCTCCCTAGGCTTATTCTTGCCCAATTATGGTTTTTAACCAATCTTGTGCATCCAATAAGTTGAGTTGTGTCATTGGATTAACATTTAGGTCATTTTCGTCCTCCCTAGGCTTATTCTTGCCCAATTAGGGTTTTTAACCAATCTTGTGCATCCAATAAGTTCATTTGTGTCATTGGATTAACATTTAGGTCATTTTCGTCCTCCTTAGGCATATTCTAGTCCAATTAGGGTTTTTAACCAATCTTTATGCATCCAATAGGTGTGTTTGTGTCATTGGATGATCAATTTGGTTATTTTCGTCCTCCCTAGGCTTATTCTTGTCCAATTAGGGTTTTTAACTAATCTTGTGCATCCAATAAGTTCATTTGTATCACTGGATGATCAATTAGGTCATTTTCGTCATCCCTAGGCATATTCTTGTCCAATTAGGGTTTTTAACCAATCTTGTGCATCCAATAGGTGTGTTTGTGTCATTGGATGATCAATTAGGTCATTTTCGTCCCCCTTAGGCTTATTCTTGTCCAATTAGGGTTTTTAACCGATCTTGTGCATCCAATAGGTATGTTTGTGTCATTGGATGATCAATTAGGTCATTTTCGTCCTCCCTAGCCATATTCTTGTCCAATTAGGGTTTTTAACCAATCTTTTGCATCCAATAGGTGTGTTTGTGTCATTGGATGATCAATTAGGTCATTTTCGTCCTCCCTAGGCTTATTCTTGTCCAATTAGGGTTTTTAACCAATCTTGTGCATCCAATAGGTGTGTTTGTGTCATTGGATGATCAATTAGGTCATTTTCGTCCTCCCTAGGCTTATTCTTGTCCAATTAGGGTTTTTAACCAATCTTGTGCATCCAATAAGTTCATCAGTGTCATTGGATGATCAATTAGGTCATTTTTATCCTCCCTAGGCTTATTCTTGTCCAATTAGGGTTTTTAACCAATCTTGTGCATCCAATAAGTTCATTTGTGTCATTGGATTAACATTTAGGTCATATCCGTCCTCCCTAGGCATATTCTTGTCCAATTAGGGTTTTTAACCAATCTTGTGCATCCAATAGGTGTGTTTGTGTCAATGGATGATCAATTAGGTCATTTTCGTTCTCCCTAGGCATATTCTTGTCCAATTAGGGTTTTTAACCAATCTTGTGCATCCAATAGGTGTGTTTGTGTCATTGGATGATCAATTAGGTCATTTTCGTCCTCCCTAGGCTTATTCTTGTCCAATTAGGGTTTTTAACCAATCTTGTGCATCCAATAAGTTCATTAGTGTCATTGGATGATCAATTAAGTCATTTTCATCCTCCCTAGGCTTATTCTTGTCCAATTAGGGTTTTTAACCAATCTTGTGCATCCAATAAGTTCATTAGTGTCATTGGACGATCAATTAGGTCATTTTCGTCCTCCCTAGGCTTATTCTTGTCCAATTAGGGTTTTTAACCAATCTTGGGCATCCAATAGGTGTGTTTGTGTCATTGGATGATCAATTAGGTCATTTTCGTTCCCCTAGGCTTATTCTTGTCCAATTAGGGTTTTTAACCAATATTGTGCATCCAATAAGTTCATTAGTGTCATTGGATGATCAATTAGGTCATTTGCGTCCTCCCTAGGCATGTTCTTGTCCAACTAGGGTTTTTAACCAATCTTGTGCATCCAATAGGTGTGTTTGTGTCATTGGATGATCAATTAGGTCATTTTCGTACTCCGTAGGCTTATTCTTGTCCAATTAGGGTTTTTAACCAATCTTGTGCATCCAATAGGTGTGTTTGTGTCATTGGATGATCAATTAGGTCATTTTCGTCCTCCCTAGGCTTATTCTTGTCCAATTAGGGTTTTTAACCAATCTTGTGCATCCAATAAGTTGAGTTGTGTCATTGGAATAACATTTAGGTCATTTTCGTTCTCCCTAGGCTTATTCTTGTCCAATTAGGGTTTTTAACTAATCTTGTGCATCCAATCAGTTCATTTGTGTTATTGGATTAACATTTAGGTCATATTCGTCCTCCCTAGGCATATTCTTGTCCAATTAGGGTTTTTAACCAATCTTGTGCATCCAATAGGTGTGTTTGTGTCATTGGATGAACAATTAGGTCATTTTTGTCCTCCCTAGGCATATTATTGTCCAATTAGGGTTTTTAACCAATCTTGTGCATCCAATAGGTGTGTTTGTGTCATTGGATGATCAATTAGGTCATTTTCGTCCTCCCTAGGCTTATTCTTGTCCAATTAGGGTTTTTAACCAATCTTGTGCATCCAATAAGTTGAGTTGTGTCATTGGATTAACATTTAGGTCATTTTCGTACTCCCTAGGCTTATTCTTGTCCAATTAAGGTTTTTAACCAATCTTGTGCATCCAATAGGTGTGTTTGTGTCATTGGATGATCAATTAGGTCATTTTCGTCCTCCCTAGGCTTATTCTTGCCCAATTAGGGTTTTTGACCAATCTTGTGCATCCAATAAGTTGAGTTGTGTCATTGGATTAACATTTAGGTCATTTTCGTCCTCCCTAGGGTTATTTTGTCCGATTAGGGTTTTTAACCAATCTTGTGCATCCAATAAGTTCATTTGTGTCATTGGATTAACATTTAGGTCATTTTCGTCCTCCCTAGGCATATTCTTGTCCAATTAGAGTTTTAGACCAATCTTGTGCATCCAATAGGTGTGTTTGTGTCATTGGATGATCAGTTAGGTTATTTTCGTCCTCCCTAGGCTTATTCTTGTCCAATGAGGGTTTTTAACTAATCTTGTGCATCCAATAAGTTCATTTGTGTCATTGGATGATCAATTAGGTCATTTTCGTCCTCCCTAGGCATATTCTTGTCCAATTAGGGTTTTTAACCAATCTTCTGCATCCAATAGGTGTGTTTGTGTCATTGGATGATCAATTAGGTCATTTTTCGTCCTCCCTACGCTTATTCTTGTCCAATTAGGATTTTTAACCAATCTTGTGCATCCAATAAGTTGAGTTGTGTCATTGGATTAACATTTAGGTCATTTTCGTTCTCCCTAGGCTTATTCTTGTCCAATTAGGGTTTTTAACCAATCTTGTGCATCCAATAGGTGTGTTTGTGTCATTGGATGATCAATTAGGTCATTTTCGTCCTCCCTAGGCTTATTCTTGTCCAATTAGGGTTTTTAACCATTCTTGTGCATCCAATAGGTGTGTTTGTGTCATTGGATGATCAATTAGGTCATTTTCGTCCTCCCTAGGCTTATTATTGTCCTATTAGGGTTTTTAACCAATCTTGTGCATCCAATAAGTTCATTTGTGTCATTGGATGATCAATTAGGTCATTTTCGTCCTCCCTAGGCATATTCTTGTCCAATTAGGGTTTTTAACCAATCTTGTGCGTCCAATAGGTGTGTTTGTGTCATTGGATGATCAATTAGGTCATTTTCGTCCTCCCTAGGCTTATTCTTGTCCAAATAGGGTTTTCAACCGATCTTGTGCATCCAATAGGTGTGTTTGTGTCGTTGGATGATCAATTAGGTTATTTTCGTCCTCCCTAGGCATATTCTTGTCCAATTACGGTTTTTAACCAATCTTGTGCATCCAATAGGCGTGTTTGTGTCATTGGATGATCAATTAGGTCATTTTCGTCCTCCCTAGGCTTATTCTTGTCCAATTAGGGTTTTTAACCAATCTTGTGCATCCAATAGGTGTGTTTGTGTCATTGGATGATCAATTAGGTCATTTTCGTCCTCCCTAGGCTTATTCTTGTCCAATTAGGGTTTTTAACCAATCTTGTGCATCCAATAAGTTGAGTTGTGTCATTGGATTAACATTTAGGGTATTTTCGTCCTCCCTAGGCTTATTCTTGTCCAATTAGGGTTTTTAACCAATCTTGTGCATCCAATAGGTGTGTTTGTGTCATTGGATGATCAATTAGGTCATTTTCGTCCTCCCTAGGCTTATTCTTGTCCAATTAGGGTTTTTAACCAATCTTGTGCATCCAATAAGTTGAGTTGTGTCATTGAATTAACATTTAGGTCATTTTCGTCCTCCCTAGGCTTATTCTTGTCCAACTAAGGTTTTTAACCAATCTTGTGCATCCAATAGGTGTGTTTGTGTCATTGGATGATCAATTAGGTCATTTTCGTCCTCCCTAGGCTTATTCTTGTCCAATTAGGGTTTTTAACCAATCTTGTGCATCCAATAAGTTGAGTTGTGTCATTGGATTAACATTTAGGTCATTTTCCTCCTCCCTAGACTTATTCTTTTCCAATTAGGGTTTTTAACCAATCTTGTGCATCCAATAGGTGTGTTTGTGTCATTGGATGATCAATTAGGTCATTTTCGTCCTCCCTAGGCTTATTCTTGTCCAATTAGGGTTTTTAACCAATCTTGTGCATCCAATAAGTTGAGTTGTTTCATTGGATTAACATTTAGGTCATTTTCGTCCCCCCTAGAATTATTCTTGTCCAATTAGGGTTTTTAACCAATCTTGTGCATCCAATAAGTTCATTTGAGTCATTGGATTAACATTTAGGTCATTTTCGTCCTCCCTAGGCATATTCTTGTCCAATTAGGGTATTTAACCAATCTTGTGTATCCAATAGGTGTGCTTGTGTCATTGGATGATCAATTAGGTCATTTTGGTCCTCTCTAGGCTTATTCTTGTCCAATTAGGGTTTTTAACCAATCTTGTGCATCCAATAGGTGTGTTTGTGTCATTGGATGATCAATTAGGTCATTTTCGTCCTCCCTAGGCTTATTCTTGTCCAATTAGGGTTTTTAACCAATCTTGTTCATCTAATAGGTGTGTTTGTGTCATTGGATGATCAATTAGGTCATTTTCGTCCTCCCTAGGCTTATTCTTGTCCAATTAGGGTTTTTAACCAATCTTGTGCATCCGATAAGTTTGTTTGTGTCATTGAATTAATATTTAGGTCATTTTCGTCGTCCCTAGGCATATTCTTGTCCAATTAGGGTTTTTAACCAATCTTGTGCATCCAATAGGTGTGTTTGTGTCATTGGATGATCAATTAGGTCATTTTCGTCCTCCCTAGGCTTATTCTTGTCCAATTAGGGTTTTTAACCAATCTTGTGCATCCAATAAGTTGAGTTGTGTCATTGGATTAACATTTAGGTCATTTTCGTCATCCCTAGTCTTATTCTTGTCCAATTAGGGTTTTTAACCAATCTTGTGCATCCAATAAGTTGAGTTGTGTAATTGGATTAACATTTAGGTCATTTTCGTCCTGCCTAGGCATATTCTTGTCCAATTAGTGTTTTTAACCAATCTTGTGCATCCAATAGGTGTTTTTGTGTCATTGGATGATCAATTAGGTTATTTTCGTCGTCCCTAGGCTTATTCTTGTCCAATTAAGGTTTTTAACTAATCTTGTGCATCCAATAAGTTCATTTGTGTCATTGGACGATCAATTAGGTCATTTTCGTCCTCCCCAGGCATATTCTTGTCCAATTAGGGTTTTTAACCAATCTTGTGCATCCAATAGGTGTGTTTGTGTCATTGGATGATCAATTAGGTCATTTTCGTCCTCCCTAGGCTTATTCTTGTCCAATTAGGGTTTTTAACCAATCTTGTGCATCCAATAGGTGTGTTTGTGTCATTGGATGGTCAATTAAGTTATTTTCGTCCTCCCTAGGCTTATTCTTGTCCAATTAGGGTTTTTAACCAATCTTGTGCATCCAATAGGTGTGTTTGTGTCATTGGATGATCAATTAGGTCAATTTCGTCCTCCCTAGGCATATTCTTGTCCAATTAGGGTTTTTAACCAATCTTGTGCATCCAATAAGTTTGTTTGTGTCATTGAATTAATATTTAGGTCATTTTGGTCCTCCCTAGGCATATTCTTGTCCAATTAGGGTTTTTAACCAATCTTGTGAATTCAATAGGTTTGTTTGTGTCATTGGATGATCAATTAGGTCATTTTCGTCCTCCCTTGGCATGTTCTTGTCCAACAAGGGTTTTTAACCAATCTTGTGCATCCAATAGGTGTGTTTGTGTCATTGGATGATCAATTAGGTCATTTTCGTCCTCCCTAGGCTTATTCTTGTCCAATTAGGGTTTTTAACCAATCTTGTGCATCCAATAGGTGTGTTTGTGTCATTGGATGATCAATTAGGTCATTTTCGTCCTCCCTAGGCTTATTCTTGTCCAATTTGGGTTTTTAACCAATCTTGTGCATCCAATAAGTTGAGTTGTGTCATTGGATTAACATTTAGGTCATTTTCGTTCTCCCTAGGCTTATTCTTGTCCAATTAGGGTTTTTAACCAATATTGTGCATCCAATAAGTTCATTTGAGTTATTGGATTAACATTTAGGTCATTTTCGTCCTCCCTAGGCATATTCTTGTTTAATTAGGGTTTTTAACCAATCTTGTGCATCCAATAGGTGTGTTTGTGTCATTGGATGATCAATTAGGTCATTTTCGTCCTTCCTAGGCTTATTCTTGTCCAATTAGGGTTTTTAACCAATCTTGTGCATCCAATAGGTGTGTTTGTGTCATTGGATGATCAATTAGGTCATTTTCGTCCTCCCTAGGCTTATTCTTGTCCAATTAGGGTTTTTAACCAATCTTGTGCATCCAATAAGTTCATTTGGGTCATTGGATGATCAATTAGGTCATTTTCGTCCTCCCTAGGCTTATTCTTGTCCAATTAGGGTTTTTAACCAATCTTGTGCATCCAATAGGTGTGTTTGTGTCATTGGATGATCAATTAGGTCATTTTCGTCCTCCCTAGGCTTATTCTTTTCCAATTAGGGTTTTTAACCAATCTTGTGCATCTAATAACACTGTTTGTGTCATTGAATTAATATTTAGGTCATTTTCGTCCTCCCTAGGCATATTCTTGTCCAATTAGGGTTTTTAACCAATCTTGTGCATCCAATAGGTGTGTTTGTGTCATTGGATGATCAATTAGGTCATTTTCGTCCTCCCTAGGCTTATTCTTGTCCAATTAGGGTTTTTAACCAATCTTGTGCATCCAATAGGTGTGTTTGTGTCATTGGATGATCAATTAGGTCGTTTTCGTCGTCCCTAGGCTTACTCTTGTCCAATTAGGGTTTTTAACCAATCTTGTGCATCCAATAGGTGTGTTTGTGTCATTGGATGATCAATTAGGTCATTTTCGTCCTACCTAGACTTATTCTTGTCAAATTAGGGTTTTTAATCAATCTTGTGCATCCAATAACTTTGTTTGTGTCATTGAATTAATATTTAGGTCATTTTCGTGCTCCCTATGCATATTCTTGTCCAATTAGGGTTTTTAACCAATCTTGTGCATCCAATAGGTGTGTTTGTGTCATTGGATGATCAATTAGGTCATTTTCGTCCTCCCTAGGCTTATTCTTGTCCAATTAGGGTTTTTAACCAATCTTGTGCATCCAATAACTTTGTTTTTGTCATTGAATTAATATTTAGGTCATTTTCGTCCTCCCTAGGCATATTCTTGTCCAATTAGGGTTTTTAACCAATCTTGTGCATCCAATAGGTGTGTTTGTGTCATTGGATGATCAATTTAGGTCATTTTCGTCCTCCCTAGGCATATTCTTGTCCAATTAGGGTTTTTAACCAATCTTGTGTTTCCAATAGGTGTGTTTGTGTCATTGGATGATCAATTTAGGTCATTTTCGTCCTCCTTAGGCATATTCTTGTCCAATTAGGGTTTTTAACCAATCTTGTGCATCCAATAGGTGTGTTTGTGTCATTGGATGATCAATTAGGTCATTTTCGTCCTCCCTATGCTTATTCTTGTCCAATTAGGGTTTTTAACCAATCTTGTGCTTCCAATAAGTTTGTTTGTTTCATTGAATTAATATTTAGGTCATTTTCGTCCTCCCTAGGCATATTCTTGTCCAATTAGGGTTTTTAACCAATCTTGTGCATCCAATAGGTGTGTTTGTGTCATTGGATGATCAATTAGGTCATTTTCGTCCTCCCTAGGCTTATTCTTGTCCAATTAGGGTTTTTAACCAATCTTGTGCATCCAATAAGTTCGCTTGTGTCATTGGATTAACATTTAGGTCATTTTCATCCTCCCTAGGCATATTCTTGTCCAATTAGGGTTTTTAACCAATCTTGTGCATCCAATAGGTGTGTTTGTGTCATTGGATGATCAATTAGGTCATTTTCGTCCTCCCTATGCTTATTCTTGTCCAATTAGGGTTTTTAACCAATCTTGTGCATCCAATAGGTGTGTTTGTGTCATTGGAAGATCAATTAGGTCATTTTCGTCCTCCCTAGGCTTACTCTTGTCCAATAAGGGTTTTTAATCAATCTTGTGCATCCAATAAGTTCATTTGTGTCATTGGATGATCTATTAGGTCATTTTCGTCCTCCCTAGGCTTATTCATGTCCAATTAGGGTTTTTAACCAATCTTGTGCATCCAATAAGTTCATTTGTGTCATTGGATTAACATTTAGGTCATTTTCGTCCTCCCTAGGCTTATTCTTGTCCAATTAGGGTTTTTAACCAATCTTGTGCATCCAATAGGTGTGTTTGTGTCATTGGATGATTAATTAGGTCATTTTCGTCCTCCTTAGGCATATTCTTGTCCAATTTGGGTTTTTAACCAATCTTGTGCATCCAATAGGTGTGTTTGTGTCATTGGATGATCAATTAGGTCATTTTCGTCCTCCCTAGGCTTATTCTTGTCCAATTAGGGTTTTTAACCAATCTTGTGCATCCAATAAGTTCATTTGTGTCATTGGATTAACATTTAGGTCATTTTCGTCCTCCCTAAGCATATTCTTGTCCAATTAGGGTTTTTAACCAATCTTGTGCATCCAAAAGGTGTGTTTGTGTCATTGGATGATCAATTAGGTTATTTTCGTCCTCCCTAGGCTTATTCGTGTCCAATTAGAGTTTTAACTAATCTTGTGCATCCAATAAGTTCATTTGTGTTATTGGATGATCAATTAGGTCATTCTCGTCGTTCCTAGGCATATTCTTGTCTAATTAGGGTTTTTAACCAATCTTGAGCATCCAATAGGTGTGTTTGTGTCATTGGATGATCAATTAGGTCATTTTCGTCCTCCCTAGGCTTATTCTTGTCCAATTAGGGTTTTTAATTGATCTTGTGCATCCTATAGGTGTGTTTGTGTCATTGGATGATCAATTAGCTCATTTTCGTCCTCCCTAGGCTTATTCTTGTCCAATTAGGGTTTTAAACCAATCTTGTGCATCCAATAGGTGTGTTTGTGTCATTGGATGATCAATTAGGTCATTTTCGTCCTCCCTAGGCTTATCCTTGTCCAATTAGGGTTTTTAACCAATGTTGTGCATCCAATAAGTTCGTTTGTGTCATTGAATTAACATTTAGGTCATTTTTGTCCTCCCTAGGTATATTCTTGTCCAATTAGGGTTTTTAACCAATCTTGTGCATCCAGTAGGTGTGTTTGTGTCATTGGATGATCAATTAGGTCATTTTCGTCCTCCCTAGGCTTATTCTTGTCGAATTAGGGTTTTTAACCAATCTTGTGCATCCAATAAGTTTGTTTGTATCATTGAATTAATATTTAGGTCATTTTCATCATCCCTAGGCATATTCTTGTCCAATTAGGGTTTTTAACCAATCTTGTGCATCCAATAGGTGTGTTTGTGTCATTGGATGATCAATTAGGTCATTTTCGTCCTCCCTAGGCTTATTCTTGTCCAATTAGGGTTTTTAACCAATCTTGTGCATCCAATAAGTTCATCTGTGTCATTGGATGATCAATTAGGTCATTTTCGTCCTCCCTAGGCATATTCTTGTCCAACTAGGGTTTTAAACCAATCTTGTGCATCCAATAGGTGTGTTTGTGTCATTGGATGATCAATTAGGTCATTTTCGTCTTCCCTAGGCTTATTCTTGTCCAATTAAGGTTTTTAACCAATCTTGTGCATCCAATAGGTGTGTTTATGTCATTGGATGATCAATTAGGTCATTTTCGTCCTCCCTAGGCTTATTCTTGTCCAATTAGGGTTTTTAACCAATCTTGTGCATCCAATAGGTGTGTTTGTGTCATTGGATGATCAATTAGGTCATTTTCGTCCTCCCTAGGCTTATTCTTGTCCAATTAGGGTTTTTAACCATTCTTGTGCATCCAACAAGTTTGTTTATGTCATTGAATTAATATTTAGGTCATTTTCATCCTCCCTAGGCATATTCTTGTCCAATTAGGGTTTTTAACCAATCTTGTGCATCCAATAGATGTGTTTGTGTCATTGGATGATCAATTAGGTCATTTTCGTCCTTCCTAGGCTTATTCTGGTCCAATTAGGGTTTTTAACCAATCTTGTGCATCCAATAAGTTCATTTGTGTCATTGGATTAACATTTAGGTCATTTTCGTCCTCCCTAGGCATATTGTTGTCCAATTAGGGTTTTTAACCAATCTTGTGCATCCAATAGGTGTGTTTGTGTCATTGGATGATCAATTTAGGTCATTTTTGTCCTCTCTAGGCATATTCTTGTCAAATTAGGGTTTTTAACCAATCTTGTGCATCCAATATGTGTGTTTGTGTCATTGGATGATCAATTAGGTCATTTTCGTTCTCCCTAGGCTTATTCTTGTCCAATTAGGGTTTTTAACCAATCTTGTGCATCCAATAGGTGTGTTTGTGTCATTGGATGATCAATTAGGTCATTTTCGTCCCCCCTAGGCTTATTCTTGTCCAATTAGGGTTTTTAACCAATCTTGTGCATCCAATAAGTTGAGTTGTGTCATTGGATTAACATTTAGGTCATTTTCAATCTCCCTAGGCTTATTCTTGTCCAATTAGGTTTTTAACCAATCTTGTGCATCCAATAAGTTCATTTGTTTCATTGGATTCACATTTAGGTCATTTTCGTCCTCCCTAGGCATATTCTTGTCCAATTAGGGTTTTTAACCAATCTTGTGCATCCAATAAGTTGAGTTGTGTCATTGGAATAACATTTAGGTCATTTTCGTTCTCCCTAGGCTTATTCTTGTCCAATTAGGGTTTTTAACCAATCTTGTGCATCCAATAAGTTCATTTATGTTATTGGATTAACATTTAGGTCATATTCGTCCTCGCTAGGCATATTCTTGTCCAATTAGGGTTTTTAACCAATCTTGTGCATCCAATAGGTGTGTTTGTGTCATTGGATGATCAATTAGGTCATTTTCGTCCTCCCTAGGCTTATTATTGTCCAATTAGGGTTTTTAACCAATCTTGTGCATCCAATAGGTGTGTTTGTGTCATTGGATGATAAATTAGGTCATTTTCTTCCTCCCTAGGCTTATTCTTGTACAATTAGGGTTTTTAACCAATCTTGTGCATCCAATAGTTGTGTTTGTGTCATTGGATGATCAATTAGGTCATTTTCGTCCTCCCTAGGCTTATTCATGTCCAATTAGGGTTTTTAACCAATCTTGTGCATCCAATAACTTTGTTTGTGTCATTGAATTAATATTTAGGTCATTTTCGTCCTCCCTAGGCATATTCTTGTCCAATTAGGGTTTTTAAACAATCTTGTGCATCCAATAGGTGTGTTTGTGTCATTGGATGATCAATTAGGTCATTTTCGTCCTCCCTTGGCTTATTCTTGTCCAATTAGGGTTTTTAACCAATCTTGTGCATCCAATATGTGTGTTTGTGTCATTGGATAATAAATTAGGTCATTTTCTTCCTCCCCAAGCTTATTCTTGTCCAATTAGGGTTTTCAACCAATCTTGTGCATCCAATAGGTGTGTTTGTGTCATTGGATGATCAATTAGGTCATTTTCGTCCTCCCTAGGCTTATTCTTGTCCAATTATGGTTTTTAACCAATCTTGTGCATCCAATAGGTGTGTTTGTGTCATTGGATGATCAATTAGGTCATTTTCGTCCTCCCTAGGCATATTCTTGTCCAGTTAGGGTTTTTAACCAATCTTGTGCATCCAATAAGTTCATTTGTTTCATTGGATTCACATTTAGGTCATTTTCGTCCTCCCTAGGCATATTCTTGTCCAATTAGGGTTTTTAACCAATCTTGTGCACCCAATAAGTTGAGTTGTGTCCTTGGAATAACATTTAGGTCATTTTCGTTCTCCCTAGGCTTATTCTTGTCCAATTAGGGTTTTTAACCAATCTTGTGCATCCAATAAGTTGAGTTGTGTCATTGGATTAACATTTAGGTCATTTTCATTCTCCCTAGGCTTATTCTTGTCCAATTAGGTTTTTAACCAATCTTGTGCATCCAATAAGTTTATTTGTTTCATTGGATTCACATTTAGGTCATTTTCGGCCTCCCTAGGCATATTCTTGTCCAATTAGGGTTTTTAACCAATCTTGTGCATCCAATAAGTTGAGTTGTGTCATTGGAATAACATTTAGGTCATTTTCGTTCTCCCTAGGCTTATTTTTGTCTAATTAGGGTTTTTAACCAATCTTGTGCATCCAATAAGTTCATTTATGTTATTGGATTAACATTTAGGTCATATTCGTCCTCCCTAGGCATATTCTTGTCCAATTAGGGTTTTTAACCAATCTTGTGCATCCAATAGGTGTCTTTGTGTCATTGGATGATCAATTAGGTCATTTTCGTCCTCCCTAGGCATATTCTTGTCCAATTAGGATTTTTAACCAATCTTGTGCATCCAATAGATGTGTTTGTGTCATTGGTTGATCAATTAGGTCATTTTCGTCCTCCCTAGGCTTATTCTTGTCCAATTAGGGTTTTTAACCAATCTTGTGCATCCAATAGGTGTGTTTGTGTCATTGGATGATCAATTAGGTCATTTTCGTCCTCCCTAGGCTTATTCTTGTCCAATTAGGGTTTTTAACCAATCTTGTGCATCCAATAAGTTGAGTTGTGTCATTGGATTAACATTTAGGTCATATTCGTCCTCCCTAAGCTTATTCTTGTCCAATTAGGGTTTTTAACCAATCTTGTGCATCCAATAGGTGTGTTTGTGTCATTGGATGATCAATTAGGTCATTTTCGTCCTCCCTAGGCTTATTCTTGTCCAATTAGGGTTTTTAACCAATCTTGTGCATCCAATAAGTTCATTTGTGTCATTAGATTAACATTTAGGTCATTTTCGTCCTCCCTAGGCATATTCTTGTCCAATTAGGGTTTTTAACCAATCTTGTGCATCCAATAGGTGTGTTTGTGTCATTGGATGATCAATTAGGTCATTTTCATCCTTCCTAGGCTAATTCTTGTCCAATTAGGGTTTTTAACCAATCTTGTGCATCCAATAAGTTCATTAGTGTCATTGGATGATCAATTAGGTCATTTTCGTCCTCCCAAGGCATGTTCTTGTCCAACTAGGGTTTTTAACCAATCTTGTGCATCCAATAGGTGTGTTTGTGTCATTGGATGATCAATTAGGTCATTTTCGTCCTCCCTAGGCTTATTCTTGTCCAATTAGGGTTTTTAACCAATCTTGTGCATCCAATAACTTTGTTTGTGTCATTGAATTAATTTTTAGGTCATTTTCCTCCTCCCTAGGCATATTCTTGTCCAATTAGGGTTTTTAACCAATCTTGTGCATCCAATAGGTGTGTTTGTGTCATTGGATGATCAATTAGGTCATTTTCGTCCTCCCTAGGCTTATTCTTGTCCAATTAGGGTTTTTAACCAATCTTGTGCATCCAATAAGTTCATTTCTGTCATTGGATTAACATTTAGGTCATTTTCGTCCTTCCTAGTCATATTCTTGTCCAATTAGGGTTTTTAACCAATCTTGTGCTTCCAATAGGTGTGTTTGTGACATTGGATGATCAATTAGGTCATTTTCGTCCTCCCTAAGCTTATTCTAGTCCAATTAGGGTTTTTAACCAATGTTGTGCATCCAATAGGTGTGTTTGTGTCATTGGATTAACATTTAGGTCATTTTCGTCCTCCCTAGGCTTGTTCTTGTCCAATTAGGGTTTTTAACCAATCTTGTGCATCCAATAGGTGTGTTTGTGTCATTGGATGATCAATTAGGTCATTTTCGTCCTCCCTAGGCTTATTCTTGTCCAATTAGGGTTTTTAACCAATCTTGTGCATCCAATAACTTTGTTTGTGTCATTGAATTAACATTTAGGTCATTTTCGTCCTCCCTAAGCATATTCTTGTCCAATTAGGGTTTTTAACCAATCTTGTGCTTCCAATAGGTGTGTTTGTTTCATTGGATGATCAATTAGGTCATTTTCGTCCTCCCTAGGCATATTCTTATCCAATTAGGGTTTTTAACCAATCTTGTGCATCCAATAGGTGTGTTTGTGTCATTGGATGATCAATTAGGTCATTTTCGTCCTCCCTAGGCTTATTCTTGTCCAATTAGGGTTTTTAACCAATCTTGTGCATCCAATAGGTGTGTTTGTGTCATTGGATGATCAATTAGGTCATTTTCGTCCTGCCTAGGCTTATTCTTGTCCAATTAGGGTTTTTAACCAATCTTGTGCATCCAGTAGGTGTGTTTGTGTCATTGGATGATCAATTAGGTCATTTTCGTCCTCCCTAGGCTTATACTTGCCCAATTAGGGTTTTTAACCAATCTTGTGCATCCAATAGGTGTGTTTGTGTCATTGGATGATCAATTAGGTCATTTTCGTCCTCCCTAGGCTTATTCTTGTCCAATTAGGGTTTTTAACCAATCTTGTGCATCCAATAAGTTCATTTGTGTCATTGGATGATAAATTTGGTCATTTTCGTCCTCCATAGGCATATTCTTGTCCAACTAGGGTTTTAAACCAATCTTGTGCATCCAATAGGTGTGTTTGTGTCATTGGATGATCAATTAGGTCATTTTCGTCCTCCCTAGGCTTATTCTTGTCCAATTAGGGTTTTTAACCAATCTTGTGCATCCAATAGGTGTGTTTGTGTCATTGGATGATCAATTAGGTCATTTTCGTCCTCCCTAGGCTTATTCTTGTCCAATTAGGGTTTTTAACCAATCTTGTGCATCCAATAAGTTCATTTGTGTCATTGGATGATCAATTAGGTCATTTTCGGCCTCCCTAGGCATATTCTTGTCCAACTAGGGTTTTAAACCAATCTTGTGCATCCAATAGGTGTGTTTGTGTCATTGGATGATCAATTAGGTCATTTTCGTCCTCCCTAGGCTTATTCTTGTCCAATTAGGGTTTTTTAACCAATCTTGTGCATCCAATAGGTGTGTTTGTGTCATTGGATGATCAATTAGGTCATTTTCGCCTCCCTAGAGTTATTCTTGTCCAATTAGGGTTTTTAACCAATCTTGTGCATCCAATAGGTGTGTTTGTGTCATTGGATGATCAATTAGGTCATTTTCGTCCTCCCTAGGCTTATTCTTGTCCAATTAGGGTTTTTAACCAATCTTGTGCATCCAATAAGTTCATTTGTGTCATTGGATGATCAATTAGGTCATTTTCGTCCTCCCTAGGCATATTCTTGTCCAACTAGGGTTTTAAACCAATCTTGTGCATCCAATATGTGTGTTTGTGTCATTGGATGATTAATTAGGTCATTTTCGTCCTCCCTAGGCTTATTCTTGTCCAATTACGGTTTTTAACCAATCTTGTGCATCCAATAGGTGTGTTTGTGTCATTGGATGATCAATTAGGTCATTTTCGTCCTCCCTAGGCTTATTCTTGTCCAATTATGGTTTTTAACCAATCTTGTGCATCCAATAAGTTCGTTTGTGTCATTGGATGATCAATTAGGTCATTTTCGTCCTTCCTAGGCATATTCTTGTCCAACTAGGGTTTTTAACCAATCTTGTGCATCCAATAGGTGTGTTTGTGTCATTGGATGATCAATTAGGTCATTTTCGTCCTCCCTAGGCATATTCTTGTCCAATTAGGGTTTTTAACCAATCTTGTGCATCCAATAAGTTGAGTTGTGTCATTGGAATAACATTTAGGTCATTTTCGTTCTCCCTAGGCTTATTTTTGTCTAATTAGGGTTTTTAACCAATCTTGTGCATCCAATAAGTTCATTTATGTTATTGGATTAAAATTTAGGTCATATTCGTCCTCCCTAGGCATATTCTTGTCCAATTAGGGTTTTTAACCAATCTTCTGCATCCAATAGGTGTGTTTGTGTCATTGGATGATCAATTAGGTCATTTTCGTCCTCCCTAGGCATATTCTTGTCCAGTTAGGGTTTTTAACCAATCTTGTGCATCCAATAGGTGTGTTTGAGTCATTGGATGATCAATTAGGTCATTTTCGTCCTCCCTAGGCTTATTCTTGTCCAATTAGGGTTTTTAACCAATCTTGTGCATCCAATAACTTTGTTTGTGTCATTGAATTAATATTTAGGTCATTTTCCTCCTCCCTAGGCAAATTCTTGTCCAATTAGGGTTTTTAACCAATCTTGTGCATCTAATAGGTGTGTTTGTGTCATTGGAAGATCAATTAGGTCATTTTTGTCCTCCCTAGGCATATTCTTGTCCAATTAGGGTTTTTAACCAATCTTGTGCTTCCAATAGGTGTGTTTGTGTCATTGGATGATCAATTAGGACATTTTGGTCCTCCCAGGGCTTATTCTTGTCCAATTAGGGTTTTTAACCAATCTTGTGCATCCAATAGGTGTGTTTGTGTCATTGGATGATCAATTAGGTCATTTTCGTCCTCCCTAGGCTTATTCTTGTCCAATTAGGGTTTTTAACCAATCTTGTGCATCCAATAAGTTTGTTTGTGTCATTGAATTAATATTTAGGTCCTTTTCGTCCTCCCTAGGCATATTCTTGTCCAATTAGCGTTTTTAACCAATCTTGTGCATCCATTAGGTGTGTTTGTGTCATTGGATGATCAATTAGGTCATTTTTGTCCTCCCTAGGCATATACTTGTCCAATTAGGGTTTTTAACCAATTTTGTGCTTCCAATAGGTGTGTTTGTGTCATTGGATGATCAAGTAGGTCATTTTGGTCCTCCCAGGGCTTATTCTTGTCCAATTAGGGTTTTTAACCAATCTTGTGCATCCAATAGGTGTGTTTGTGTCATTGGATGATCAATTAGGTCATTTTCGTCCTCCCTAGGCTTATTCTTGTCCAATTAGGGTTTTTAACCAATCTTGTGCATCCAATAAGTTTGTTTGTGTCATTGAATTAATATTTAGGTCATTTTCGTCCTCCCTAGGCATATTCTTGTCCAATTCGGGTTTTTAACCAATCCTGTGCATCCAATAGGTGTGTTTGTGTCATTGGATGATCAATGAGGTCATTTTCATCCACCCTAGTCATGTTCTTGTCCAACTAGGGTTTTTAACCAATTTTGTGTATCCAATAGGTGTGTTTGTGTCATTGGATGATCAATTAGGTCATTTTCGTCCTCCCTAGGCTTATTCTTGTCCAATTAGGGTTTTAAACCAATCTTGTGCATCCAATAACTTCATTAGTGTCATTGGATGATCAATTAGGTCATTTTCGTCCTCCCTAGGCCTGTTCTTGTCCAACTAGGGTTTTTAACCAATCTTGTGCATCCAATAGGTGTGTTTGTGTCATTGGATGATCAATTAGGTCATTTTCGTCCTCCCTAGGCTTATTCTTGTCCAATTAGGGTTTTTAACCAATCTTGTGCATCCAATAAGTTTGTTTGTGTCATTGAATTAATATTTAGGTAATTTCCGTCCTCCCTAGGCATATTCTTGTCCAATTAGGGTTTTTAACCAATCTTGTGCATCCAATAAGTTCATTTGTGTCATTGGATGATCAATTAGGTCATTTTCGTCCTCCCTAGGCATATTCTTGTCCAACTAGGGTTTTTAACCAATCTTGTGCATCCAATAGGTGTGTTTGTGTCATTGGATGATCAATTAGGTCATTTTCGTCCACCCTAGGCTTTTTCTTGTCCAATTAGGGTTTTTAACCAATCTTGTGCATCCAATAAGTTCATTTGTGTCATTGGATGATCAATTAGGTCATTTTCATCCTCCCTAGGCATATTCTTGTCCAATTAGGGTTTTTAACCAATCTTGTGCATCCAATAGGTGTGTTTGTGTCATTGGATGATCAATTAGGTCATTTTCGTCCTCCCAAGGCTTATTCTTGTCCAATTAGGGTTTTTAACCAATCTTGTGCATCCAATAGGTGTGTTTGTGTCATTGGATAATCAATTAGGTCATTTTCGCCCTCCTGAGGCATATTCTCGACCAATTAGGGTTTTTAACCAATTGTGTGCATCCAATAGGTTTATTTGTGTCATTGGATTAATATTTAGGTCATTTTCGTCCTCCCTAGGTATATTCTTGTCAAGTTAGGGTTTTTAACCAATCTTGTGCATCCAATAAGTTCATTTCTGTCATTGAATTAACATTTAGGTCATTTTCGTCCTCCCTAGACATATTCTTGTCCAATTAGGGTTTTTAACCAATCTTGTGCATCCAATAGGTGTGTTTGTGTCATTGGATGATCAATTAGGTCATTTTCGTCCTCCCTAGGCTTATTTTTGTCCAATTAGGGTTTTTAACTAATCTTGTACATCTGATAAGTTTGTTTGTGTCATTGAATTAATATTTAGGTCATTTTCGTCCTCCCTAGGCATATTCTTGTCCAATTAGGGTTTTTAACCAATCTTGTGCATCCAATAGGTGTGTTTGTGTCATTGGATGATCAATTAGGTCATTTTCGTCCTCCCTAGGCTTATTCTTGTCCAATTAGGGTTTTTAACCAATCTTGTGCATCCAATAAGTTCATTTGTGTCATTGGATTAACATTTAGGTCATATCCGTCCTTCCTAGGCATATTCTTGTCCAATTAGGGTTTTTAACCAATCTTGTGCATCCAATAGGTGTGTTTGTGTCATTGGATGATCAATTAGGTCATTTTCGTCCTCCCTAGGCTTATTCTTGTCCATTTAGGGTTTTTAACCAATCTTGTGCATCCAATAGGTGTGTTTGTGTCATTGGATGATCAATTAGGTCATTTTCGTCCTCCCTAGGCTTATTCTTGTCCAATTAGGGTTTTTAACCAATCTTGTGCATCCAATAACTTTGTTTGTGTCATTGAATTAATTTTTAGGTCATTTTCCTCCTCCCTAGGCATATTCTTGTCCAATTAGGGTTTTTAACCAATCTTGTGCATCCAATAGGTGTGTTTGTGTCATTGGATGATCAATTAGGTCATTTTCGTCCTCCCTAGGCTTATTCTTGTCCAATTAGGGTTTTTAACCAATCTTGTGCATCCAATAAGTTCATTTCTGTCATTGGATTAACATTTAGGTCATTTTCGTCCTTCCTAGTCATATTCTTGTCCAATTAGGGTTTTTAACCAATCTTGTGCTTCCAATAGGTGTGTTTGTGACATTGGATGATCAATTAGGTCATTTTCGTCCTCCCTAAGCTTATTCTAGTCCAATTAGGGTTTTTAACCAATGTTGTGCATCCAATAGGTGTGTTTGTGTCATTGGATTAACATTTAGGTCATTTTCGTCCTCCCTAGGCTTGTTCTTGTCCAATTAGGGTTTTTAACCAATCTTGTGCATCCAATAGGTGTGTTTGTGTCATTGGATGATCAATTAGGTCATTTTCGTCCTCCCTAGGCTTATTCTTGTCCAATTAGGGTTTTTAACCAATCTTGTGCATCCAATAAGTTTGTTTGTGTCATTGGATTAACATTTAGGTCATTTTCATCCTCCCTAGGCATATTCTTGTCCAATTAGGGTTTTTAACCAATCTTGTGCATCCAATAGGTGTGTTTGTGTCATTGGATGATCAATTAGGTCATTTTCGTCCTCCCTAGGCTTATTCTTGTCCAATTAGGGTTTTTAACCAATCTTGTGCATCCAATAAGTTTAGTTGTGTCATTGGATGATCAATTAGGTCATTTTCGTCCTCCCTAGGCATATTCTTGTCCAATTAGGGTTTTTAACCAATCTTGTGCATCCAATAGGTGTGTTTGTGTCATTGGATGATCAATTAGGTCATTTTCGTCCTCCCTAGGCTTATTCTTGTCCAATTAGGGTTTTTAACCAATCTTGTGCATCCAATAAGTTCATTTGTGTCATTGGATTAACATTTAGATCATTTTCGTCCTGCCTAGGCATATTCTTGTCCAATTAGGGTTTTTAACCAATCTTGTGCATCCAATAGGTGTGTTTGTGTCATTGGATGATCAATTAGGTTATTTTCGTCCTCCCTAGGCTTATTCTTGTCCAATTAGGGTTTTTAACCAATCTTGTGCATCCAATAGGTGTGTTTGTGTCATTGGATGACCAATTAGGTCATTTTCGTCCTCCCTAGGCATATTCTTGTCCAATTAGGGTTTTTAACCAATCTTGTGCATCCAATAGGTGTGTTTGTGTCATTGGATGATCAATTAGGTCATTTTCGTCCTCCCTAGGCTTATTCTTGTCCAATTAGGGTTTTTAACCAATCTTGTGCATCCAATAAGTTGAGTTGTTTCATTGGATTAACATTTAGGTCATTTTTGTCCCCCTAGGCTTATTCTTGTCCAATTAGGGTTTTTAACCAATCTTGTGCATCCAATAAGTTCATTTGTGTCATTGGATTAACATTTAGGTCATTTTCGTCCTCCCTAGACATATTCTTGTCCAATTAGGGTTTTTAACCAATCTTGTGTATCCAATAGGTGTGTTTGTGTCATTGGATGATCAATTAGGTCATTTTCGTCCTCCCTAGGCATATTCTTGTCCAATTAGGGTTTTTAACCAATCTTGTGCATCCAATAGGTGTGTTTGTGTCATTGGATGATCAATTAGGTCATTTTCGTCCTCCCTAGGCTTATTATTGTCCAATTATAGTTTTTAACCAATCTTCTGCATCCAATAAGTTCATTTGTGTCATTGGATTAACATTTAGGTCATTTTCGTCCTCCCTAGGCATATTCTTGTCCAATTAGGGTTTTTAACCAATCTTGTGTATCCAATAGGTGTGTTTGTGTCATTGGATTATCAATTAGGTCATTTTCGTCCTCCCTAGGCTTATTCTTGTCCAATTAGGGTTTTTAACCAATCTTGTGCATCCAATAGGTGTGTTTGTGTCATTGGATGATAAATTAGGTCATTTTCTTCCTCCCTAGGCTTATTCTTGTACAATTAGGGTTTTTAAACAATCTTGTGCATCCAATAGTTGTGTTTGTGTCATTGGATGATCAATTAGGTCATTTTCGTCCTCCCTAGGCTTATTCTTGTCCAATTAGGGTTTTTAACCAATCTTGTGCATCCAATAAGTTGAGTTGTGTCATTGGATTAACATTTAGGTCATTTTCATTCTCCCTAGGCTTATTCTTGTCCAATTAGGTTTTTAACCAATCTTGTGCATCCAATAAGTTCATTTGTTTCATTGGATTCACATTTAGGTCATTTTCGTCCTCCCTAGGCATATTCTTGTCCAATTAGGGTTTTTAACCAATCTTGTGCATCCAATAAGTTGAGTTGTGTCATTGGAATAACATTTAGGTCATTTTCGTTCTCCCTAGGCTTATTCTTGTCCAATTAACGTTTTTAACCAATCTTGTGCATCCAATAAGTTGAGTTGTGTCATTGGAATAACATTTAGGTCATTTTCGTTCTCCCTAGGCTTATTCTTGTCCAATTAGGGTTTTTAACCAATCTTGTGCATCCAATAAGTTGAGTTGTGTCATTGGATTAACATTTAGGTCATTTTCATTCTCCCTAGGCTTATTCTTGTCCAATTAGGTTTTTAACCAATCTTGTGCATCCAATAAGTTCATTTGTTTCATTGGATTCACATTTAGGTCATTTTCTTCCTCCCTAGGCATATTCTTGTCCAATTAGGGTTTTTAACCAATCTTGTGCATCCAATAAGTTGAGTTGTGTCATTGGAATAACATTTAGGTCATTTTCGTTCTCCCTAGGCTTATTCTTGTCTAATTAGGGTTTTTAACCAATCTTGTGCATCCAATAAGTTCTTTTATGTTATTGGATTAACATTTAGGTCATATTCGTCCTCCCTAGGCATATTCTTGTCCAATTAGGGTTTTTAACCAATCTTCTGCATCCAATAGGTGTGTTTGTGTCATTGGATGATCAATTAGGTCATTTTCGTCCTCCCTAGGCATATTCTTGTCCAGTTAGGGTTTTTAACCAATCTTGTGCATCCAATAGGTGTGTTTGTGTCATTGGATGATCAATTAGGTCATTTTCGTCATCCCAAGGCTTATTCTTGTCCAATTAGGGTTTTTAACCAATCTTGTGCATCCAATAAGTTCATTTGTGTCATTGGATGATCAATTAGGTCATTTTCGTCCTCCCTAGGCTTATTCTTGTCCAACTAGGGTTTTTAACCAATCTTGTGCATCCAATAGGTGTGTTTGTGTCATTGGATGATCAATTAGGTCATTTTCGTCCTCCCTTGGCTTATTCTTGTCCAATTAGGGTTTTTAACCAATCTTGTGCATCCAATAACTTTGTTTGCGTCATTGAATTAATATTTAGGTCATTTTCCTCCTCCCTAGGCATATTCTGGTCCAATTAGGGTTTTTAACCAATCTTGTGCATCCAATAGGTGTGTTTGTGTCATTGGATGATCAATTAGGTCATTTTCGTCCTCCCTAGGCTTATTCTTGTCCAATTAGGGTTTTTAACCAATCTTGTGCATCCAATAAGTTCATTTGTGTCATTGGATGATAAATTTGGTCATTTTCGTCCTCCATAGGCATATTCTTGTCCAACTAGGGTTTTAAACCAATCTTGTGCATCCAATAGGTGTGTTTGTGTCATTGGATGATCAATTAGGTCATTTTCGTCCTCCCTAGGCTTATTCTTGTCCAATTAGGGTTTTTAACCAATCTTGTGCATCCAATAGGTGTGTTTGTGTCATTGGATGATCAATTAGGTCATTTTCGTCCTCCCTAGGCTTATTCTTGTCCAATTAGGGTTTTTAACCAATCTTGTGCATCCAATAAGTTCATTTGTGTCATTGGATGATCAATTAGGTCATTTTCGTCCTTCCTAGGCATAATCTTGTCCAACTAGGGTTTTAAACAAATCTTGTGCATCCAATAGGTGTGTTTGTGTCATTGGATGATCAATTAGGTCATTTTCGTCCTCCCTAGGCTTATTCTTGTCCAATTAGGGTTTTTAACCAATCTTGTGCATCCAATAGGTGTGTTTGTGTCATTGGATGATCAATTAGGTCATTTTCGTCCTCCCTAGGCTTATTCTTGTCCAATTAGGGTTTTTAACCAATCTTGTGCATCCAATAAGTTCATTTGTGTCATTGGATGATCAATTAGGTCATTTTCGTCCTTACTAGGCATATTCTTGTCCAACTAGGGTTTTAAACCAATCTTGTGCATCCAATAGGTGTGTTTGTGTCATTGGATGATCAATTAGGTCATTTTCGTCCTCCCTAGGCTTATTCTTGTCCAATTAGGGTTTTTAACCAATCTTGTGCATCCAATAGGTGTGTTTGTGTCATTGGATGATCAATTAGGTCATTTTCGTCCTCCCTAGGCTTATTCTTGTCCAATTAGGGTTTTTAACCAATGTTGTGCATCCAATAGGTGTGTTTGTGTCATTGGATGATCAATTAGGTCATTTTCGTCCTCCCAAGGCTTATTCATGTCCAATTAGGGTTTTTAACCAATCTTGTGCATCGAATAACTTTGTTTATGTCATTGAATTAATATTTAGGTCATTTTCGTCCTCCCAAGGCATATTCTAGTCCAATTAGGGTTTTTAACCAATCTTGTGCATCCAATAGGTGTGTTTGTGTCATTGGATGATCAATTAGGTCATTTTCGTCCTCCCTAGGCTTATTCTTGTCCAATTAGGGTTTTTAACCAATCTTGTGCATCCAATAAGTTCATTTGTGTCATTGGATTAACAATTAGGTCATTTTCGTCCTCCCTAGACATATTCTTGTCCAATTAGGGTTCTTAACCAATCTTGTGCTTCCAATAGGTGTGTTTGTGTCATTGGATGATCAATTAGGTAATTTTCGTTCTCCCTAGGCTTATTCTTGTTGAATTAGGGTTTTTAACCAATCTTGTGCATCCAATAACTTCATTTGTGTTATTGGATTAACATTTAGGTCATATTCGTCCTCCCTAGGCATATTCTTGTCCAATTAGGGTTTTTAACCAAACTTTTGCATCCAATAGGTGTGTTTGTGTCATTCGATGATCAATTAGGTCATTTTCGTCCTCCCTAGGCATATTCTTGTCCAATTAGGTTTTTTAACCAATCTTGTGCATCCAATAGGTGTGTTTGTGTCATTGGATGATCAATTAGGTCATTTTCGTCCTCCCTAGGCTTATTCTTGTCCAATTAGGGTTTTTAACCAATCTTGTGCATCCAATAAGTTCATTTGTGTCATTGGATGATCAATTAGGTCATTTTCGTCCTCCTTAGGCTTATTCTTGTCCAACTAGGGTTTTTAACCAATCTTGTGCATCCAATAGGTGTGTTTGTGTCATTGGATGATCAATTAGGTCATTTTCGTCCTCCCTAGGCTTATTCTTGTCCAATTAGGGTTTTTAATTAATCTTGTGCATCCAATAAGTTCATTTGTGTCATTGGATTAACATTTAGGTCATTTTCGTTCTCCCTAGGCTTATTCTTGTCGAATTAGGGTTTTTAACCAATCTTGTGCATCCAATAAGTTCATTTGTGTTATTGGATTAACATTTAGGTCATATTCGTTCTCCCTTGGCTTATTCTTGTCCAATTAGGGTTTTTAACCAAACTTTTGCATCCAATAGGTGTGTTTGTGTCATTCGATGATCAATTAGGTCATTTTTGTCCTCCCTAGGCATCTTCTTGTCCAATTAGGGTTTTTAACCAATCTTGTGCATCCAATAGGTGTGTTTGTGTCATTGGATGATCAATTAGGTCATTTTCGTCCTCCCTAGGCTTATTCTTGTCCAATTAGGGTTTTTAATTAATCTTGTGCATCCAATAAGTTCATTTGTGTCATTGGATTAACATTTAGGTCATTTTCGTTCTCCCTAGGCTTATTCTTGTCGAATTAGGGTTTTTAACCAATCTTGTGCATCCAATAAGTTCATTTGTGTTATTGGATTAACATTTAGGTCATATTCGTTCTCCCTTGGCTTATTCTTGTCCAATTAGGGTTTTTAACCAAACTTTTGCATCCAATAGGTGTGTTTGTGTCATTCGATGATCAATTAGGTCATTTTTGTCCTCCCTAGGCATCTTCTTGTCCAATTAGGGTTTTTAACCAATCTTGTGCATCCAATAGGTGTGTTTGTGTCATTGGATGATCAATTAGGTCATTTTCGTCCTCCCTAGGCTTATTCTTGTCCAATTAGGGTTTTTAACCAATCTTGTGCATCCAATAGGTGTGTTTGTGTCATTGGATGATCAATTAGGTCATTTTCGTCCTCCCTAGGCTTATTCTTGTCCAATTAGGGTTTTTAACCAATCTTGTGCATCCAATAAGTTCATTTGTGTCATTGGATGATCAATTATGTCATTTTCGTCTTCCCTAGGCTTATTCTTGTCCAATTAGGGTTTTTAACCAATCTTGTGCATCCAATAGGTGTGTTTGTGTCATTGGATGATCAATTAGGTCATTTTCGTCCTCCCTAGGCTTATTCTTGTCCAATTAGGGTTTTTAACCAATCTTGAGCTTCCAATAAGTTGAGTTGGGTCATTGGATTAACATTTAGGTCATTTTCGTCCTCCCTAGGCATATTCTTGTCCAATTAGGGTTTTTAACCAATCTTGTGCATCCAATAGGTGTGTTTGTGTCATTGGATGATCAATTAGGTCATTTTCGTCCTCCCTAGGCTTATTCTTGTCCAATTAGGGTTTTTAACCAATCTTGTGCATCCAATAAGTTGAGTTGTGTCATTGGATTAACATTTAGGTCATTTTCATCCTCCCTAGGTATATTCTTGTCCAATTAGGGTTTTTAACCAATCTTGTGCATCCAATAAGTTCATTTGTGTCATTGGATGATCAATTAGGTCATTTTCGTCCTCCCTAGGCATATTCTTGTCCAACTAGGGTTTTTAACCAATCTTGTACATCTAATAAGTTCATTTGTGTCATTGGATCAACATTTAGGTCATTTTCGTCCTCCCTAGGCATATTCTTGTCCAATTAGGGTTTTTAACCAATCTTGTGCATCCAATAGGTGTGTTTGTGTCATTGGATGATCAATTAGGTCATTTTCGTCCTCCCTAGGCTTATTCTTGTCCAATTAGGGTTTTTAACCAATCTTGTGCATCCAATAAGTTGAGTTGTGTCATTGGATTAACATTTAGGTCATTTTCAATCTCCCTAGGCTTATTCTTGTCCAATTAGGTTTTTAACCAATCTTGTGCATCCAATAAGTTCATTTGTTTCATTGGATTCACATTTAGGTCATTTTCGTCCTCCCTAGGCATATTCTTGTCCAATTAGGGTTTTTAACCAATCTTGTGCATCCAATAAGTTGAGTTGTGTCATTGGAATAACATTTAGGTCATTTTCGTTCTCCCTAGGCTTATTCTGGTCCAATTACGGTTTTTTACCAATCTTGTGCATCCAATAAGTTCATTTATGTTATTGGATTAACATTTAGGTCATATTCGTCCTCCCTAGGCATATTCTTGTCCAATTAGGGTTTTTAACCAATCTTGTGCATCCAATAGGTGTGTTTGTGTCATTGGATGATCAATTAGGTCATTTTCGTCCTCCCTAGGCTTATTATTGTCCAATTAGGGTTTTTAACCAATCTTGTGCATCCAATAGGTGTGTTTGTGTCATTGGATGATAAATTAGGTCACTTTCTTCCTCCCTAGGCTTATTCTTGTACAATTAGGGTTTTTAACCAATCTTGTGCATCCAATAGTTGTGTTTGTGTCATTGGATGATCAATTAGGTCATTTTCGTCCTCCCTAGGCTTATTCTTGTCCAATTAGGGTTTTTAACCAATCTTGTGCATCCAATAAGTT
>JBBPBR010001010.1:0-16923 GCA_037974775.1 Cicer pinnatifidum
TAATTGGACAAGAATAAGCCTAGGGAGGACGAAAATGGCCTAATTGATCATCCAATGACACAAACACACTTATTGGATACACAAGATTGGTTAAAAACCCTAATTGGACAAGAATATGCCTAGGGAGGACGAAAATGACCTAAATGTTAATCCAATGACACAAATGAACTTATTGGATGCACAAGATTGCTTAAAAAACCTAATTGGACAAGAATAAGCCTAGGAAGGACGAAAATGACCTAATTGATCATCCAATGACACAAACACACCTATTGGATGCACAAGATTGGTTAAAAACCCTAATTGGACATGAATAAGCCTAGGGAGGACGAAAATGACCTAATTCATCATCCAATGACACAGACACACCTATTGGATGCACAAGATTGGTTAAAAACCATAATTGGACAAGAATAAGCCTAGGGAGGATGAAAATGACTTAATTGTTCTTCCAATGACACAAACACACCTATTGGATGCACAAGATTGGTTAAAAACCCTAATTGGACACAAATATGCCTAGGGAGGACGAAAATGACCTAAATATTAATTCAATGACACAAACAAACTTATTGGATGCACAAGATTGGTTAAAAACCATAATTGGACAAGAATAAGCCTAGGGAGGACGAAAATGAGCTAATTGATCATCCAATGACACAAACACATCTATTGGATGCACAAGATAGGTTAAAAACCCTAGTTGGACAAGAACATGCCTAGGGAGGACGAAAATGACCTAATTGATCATCCAATGACACTAATGAACTTATTGGATGCACAAGATTGGTTAAAAACCCTAATTGGACAAGAATAAGCCTAGGGAGGACGAAAATGACCTAATTGATCATCCAATGACACTAACACACCTATTGGATGCACAACATTGGTTAAAAACCCTAACTGGACAAGAATATGCCTAGGGAGGACGAAAATGACCTAATTGATCATCCAATGACACAAACACACCTATTGGATGCGCAAGATTGGTTAAAAACCCTAATTGGACAAGAATAAGCCTAGGGAGGACGAAAATGACCTAATTGATCATCCAATGACACAAACACACCTATTGGATGCGCAAGATTGGTTAAAAACCCTAATTGGACAAGAATATGCCTACGGAGGACGAAAATGACCTAATTGATCATCCAATGACACAAACACACCTATTGGATGCACAAGATTGGTTAAAAACCCTAATTGGACAAGAATAAGCCTAGGGAGGACGAAAATGACCTAATTGATCATCCAATGACATAAACACACCTATTGGATGCACAAGATTGGTTTAAAACACTAGTTGGACAAGAATATGCCTAGGGAGGATGAAAATGACCTAATTGATCATCCAATGACACAAATGAACTTATTGGATGCACAAGATTTGTTAAAAACCCTAATTGGAGAAGAATAAGCCTAGGGAGGACGAAAATGACCTAATTGATCATCCAATGACACAAACACACCTATTGGATGCACAAGATTGGTTAAAAACCCTAATTGGACAAGAATAAGCCTAGTGAGGACGAAAATGACCTAATTGATCATCCAATGACACCAAAACACCTATTGGAAGCACAAGATTGGTTAAAAACCCTAGTTGGACAAGAATATGCCTAGGGAGGACGAAAATGACCTAATTGATCATCCAATGACACAAACACACCTATTGGATGCACAAGATTGGTTAAAAACCCTAATTGGACAAGAATATGCCTAGGGAGGACGAAAATGACCTAAATATTAATTCAATGACATAAACAAACTTGTTGGATGCACAAGATTGGTTAAAAACCCTAATTGGACAAGAATAAGCCTAGGGAGGACGAAAATGACCTAATTGATCATCCAATGACACAAACACACCTATTGGATGCACAAGATTGGTTAAAAACCCTAATTGGACAAGAATAAGCCTAGGGAGGACGAAAATGACTTAATTGATCATCCAATGACACAAACACACCTATTGGATGCACAAGATTGGTTAAAAACCCTAATTGGACAAGAATAAGCCTAGTAAGGACGAAAATGACCTAATTGATCATCCAATGGCACAAACACACCTATTTGATGCACAAGATTGGTTTAAAACCCTAGTTGGACAAGAATATGCCTAGGGAGGACCAAAATGACCTAATTGATCATCCAATGACACAAATGAACTTATTGGATGCACAAGATTGGTTAAAAACCCTAATTTGACAAGAATAAGCCTAGTGAGGACGAAAATGACCTAATTGATCATCCAATGACACAAACACACCTATTGGAAGCACAAGATTGGTTAAAAACCCTAGTTGGACAAGAATATGCCTAGGGAGGACGAAAATGACCTAATTGATCATCCAATGACACAAGTGAACTTATTGGATGCACAAGATTGGTTAAAAACCCAAATTGGACAAGAATAAGCATAGAAAGGACGAAAATGACCTAATTGATCATCCAATGACACAAACACACCTATTGGATGCACAAGATTGGTTAAAAATCCTAATTGGACAAGAATATGCCTAGGGAGGACGAAAATGACCTAAATGTTAATCCATTGACACAAATGAACTTATTGGTTGCACAAGATTGGTTAAAAACCCTAATTGGACAAGAATAAGCCTAGGATAGACGAAAATGACCTAATTGATCATTCAATGACACAAACACACCTATTGGATGCACAAGATCGGTTAAAAACCCTAATTGGACAAGAATATGCCTAGGGAGGACGAAAATGACCTAATTGATCATCCAATGACACAAACACACCTATTGGATGCACAAGATTGGTTAAAAACCATAATTGGACAAGAATATCCTAGGGAGGACGAATATGACCTAAATGTTAATCCAATAACACAAATGAACTTATTGGATGCACAAGATTGGTTAAAAACCCTAATTGGACAAGAATAAGCCTAGGGAGAACGAAAATGACCTAAATGTTAATCCAATGACACAACTCAACTTATTGGATGCACAAGATTGGTTAAAAACCCTAATTGGACAAGAATAAGCCTAGGGAGGAAGAAAATGACCTAATTGATCATCCAATGACACAAACACACCTATTGGATGCACAAGATTGGTTAAAAACCCTAATTGGACAAGAATATGCCTAGGGAGGACGAAAATGACCTAAATGCTAATCCAATGACACAAATGAACTTATTGGATGTACAAGATTGGTAAAAAAACCCTAATTGGACAAGAATAAGCCTAGGGAGGACGAAAATGACCTAATTGATCATCCAATGACACAAACACACCTATTGGATGCACAAGATTGGTTAAAAACCCTAATTGGACAAGAATATGCCTAGGGAGGACGAAAATGACCTAAATGTTAATCCAATGACACAAATGAACTTATTGGATGTACAAGATTGGTTAAAAACCCTAATTGGACAAGAATAAGCCTAGGGAGGACGAAAATGACCTAATTGATCATCCAATGACACAAACACACCTATTGGATGCACAAGATTGGTTAAAAACCCTAATTGGACAAGAATATGCCTAGGAAGGACGAATATGACCTAAATGTTAATCCAATGACACAAATGAACTTATTGGATGCACAAGATTGGTTAAAAACCCTAATTGGACAAGAATAAGCCTAGGGAGGACGAAAATGACCTAATTGATCATCCAATGACACAAACACACCTATTGGATGCACAAGATTGGTTAAAAACCCTAATTGGACAAGAATAAGCCTAGGGAGGACGAAAATGACCTAATTGATCATCCAATGACACAAACACACCTATTGGATGCACAAGATTGGTTAAAAACCCAAATTGGACAAGAATATGCCTAGGGAGGACGAAAATGACCTCATTGATCATCCAATGACACAAACACACCTATTGGATGCACAAGATTGGTTAAAAACCCTAATTGGACAAGAATAAGCCTAGGGAGGACGAAAATGACCTAAATGTTAATCCAATGACACAACTCAACTTATTGGATGCACAAGATTGGTTAAAAACCCTAATTGGACAAGAATAAGCCTAGGGAGGACGAAAATGACCTAATTGATCATCCAATGACACAAACACACCTATTGGATGCACAAGATTGGTTAAAAACCCTAATTGGACAAGAATAAGCCTAGGGAGGACCAAAATGACATAATTGATCATCTATTGCCACAAACACACCTATTGGATGCACAAGATTGGTTAAACACCTATTGGATGCACAAGATTGGTTAAAAACCCTAATTGGACAAGAATAAGCATTGGGAGGACGAAAATAAACTAATTGATCATCCAATGACACATACACACCTATTGGATGCACAAGATTGGTTAAAAACCCTAATTGGACAAGAATAAGCCTAGGGAGGACGAAAATGACCTAATTGATCATCTATTGCCACAAACACACCTATTGGATGCACAAGATTGGTTAAACACCTATTGGATGCACAAGATTGGTTAAAAACCCTAATTGGACAAGAATATGCCTAGGGAGGACGAAAATGACCTAAATGTTAATCCAATGACACAACTCAACTTATTGGATGCACAAGATTGGTTAAAAACCCTAATTGGACAAGAATAAGCCTATGGAGGACGAAAATAACCTAATTGATCATCTAACGACACATACACACCTATTGGATGCACAAGATTGGTTAAAAACCCTAATTGGACAAGAATAAGCCTAGGGAGGACGAAAATGACCTAATTGATCATCCAATGACACAAACACACCTATTGGATGCACAAGATTGGTTAAAAACCCTAATTGGACAAGAATAAGCCTAGGGAGGACGAAAATGACCTAATTGATCATCCAATGACACAAACACACCTATTGGATGCACAAGATTGGTTAAAATCCCTAATTGGACAAGAATATGCCTATGGAGGGCGAAAATGACCTAATTGATCATCCAATGACACAAACACACCTATTGGATGCACAAGATTGGTTAAAAACCCTAATTGGACAAGAATAAGCCTAGGGAGGACGAAAATGACCTAATTGATCATCCAATGACACAAACAAACCTATTGGATGCACAAGATTGGTTAAAAACCCTAATTGGACAAGAGTATGCCTAGGGAGGACGAAAATGACCTAAATGTTAATCCAATGACACAAATGAACTTATTGGATGCACAAGATTGGTTAAAAACCCTAATTGGACAAGAATAAGCCTAGGGAGTATCAATGTGACCTAATGGATCATCCAATGACACAAACACACCTATTGGATGCACAAGATTGGTTAAAAACCCTAATTGGACAAGAATATGCTTAGGGAGGACGAAAATGACCTAAATATTAATTCAATGACACAAACAAAGTTATTGGATGCACAAGATTGGTTAAAAACCCTAATTGGACAAGAATAAGCCTAGGGAGGAAGAAAATGACCTAATATATCATCCAATGACACAAACACACCTATTGGATGCACAAGATTGGTTAAAACCCTAATTGGACAAGAATAAGCTTAGTGAGGACGAAAATGACCTAATTGATCATCCAATAACTCAAACACACCTATTGGATGCACAAGATTGGTTAAAAACCCTAATTGGACAAGAATAAGCCTAGGGTGGAAGAAAATGACCTAATATATCATCCAATGACACAAACACACCTATTGGATGCACAAGATTGGTTAAAAACCCTAATTGGACAAGAATAAGCCTAGGGAGGACGAAAATGACCTAATTGATCATCCAATGACACAAACACACCTATTGGATGCACAAGATTGGTTAAAACCCTAACTGGACAAGAATAAGCCTAGGGAGGACGAAAATGACCTAATTGATCATCCAATGACACAAACACACCTATTGGATGCACAAGATTGGTTAAAAACCCTAATTGGACAAGAATAAGCCTAGGGATGACGAAAATGACGTAATTGATCATCCAATGACACAAACACACCTATTGGATGCACAAGATTGGTTAAAAACCCTAATTGGACAAGAATATGCCTAGCAAGGAAGAAAATGACCTAAATATTAATTCAATGCAAGAAACAAACTTATTGGATGCACATGATTGGTTAAAAACCCTAATTGGACAAGAATATGCCTAGCAAGGAAGAAAATGACCTAAATATTAATTCAATGAAAGAAACAAACTTATTGGATGCACATGATTGGTTAAAAACCCTAATTGGACAAGAATAAGCCTAGGGAGGACGAAAATGACCTAATTGATCATCCAATGACACAAACACACCTATTGGATGCACAAGATTGGTTAAAAACCCTAATTGGACAAGAATAAGCCTAGGGAGGACGAAAATGACCTAATTGATCATCCAATTACACAAACACACCTATTGGATGCACAAGATTGGTTAAAAACTCTAATTGGACAAGAATAAGCCTTGGGAGGACGAAAATGACCTAATTGATCATCCAATGACACAAACACACCTATTGGATGCACAAGATTTATTAAAAACCCTAATTGGACAAGAATAAGCCTAGGGAGGACGAAAATGACCTAATTGATCATCCAATGACACAAACACACCTATTGGATGCACAAGATTGGTTAAAAACCCTAATTGGACAAGAATAAGCCTTCGGAGGACGAAAATGACCTAATTGATCATCAAATGACACAAACACACCTATTGGATGCAAAAGACTGGTTAAAAACCCTTATTGGACAAGAATATGCCTAGGAAGGACGAAAATGACCTAATTGATCATCCAATGACACAAACACACCTATTGGATGCACAAGATTGGTTAAAAACCCTAATTGGACAAGAATAAGCCTAGGGAGGACGAAAATGACCTAATTGATCATCCAATGACACAAACACACCTATTGGATGCACAAGATTGGTTTAAAACGCTAATTGGACAAGAATATGCTTAGGGAGGACGAAAATGACCTAAATTGATCATCCAATGACACAAACACACCTATTGGATGCACAAGATTGGTTAAAAACCCTAATTGGACAAGAATATGCCTAGGGAGGACGAAAATGACCTAAATGTTAATCCAATGACACAAACGAACTTATGGGATGCACAAGATTGGTTAAAAATCCTAATTGGACAAGAATAAGCCTAGGGAAGACGAAAATGACCTAAATGCTAATCCAATGACACAACTCAACTTATTGGATGCACAAGATTGGTTAAAAACCCTAATTGGACAAGAATAAGCCTAGGGAGGACGAAAATGACCTAATTGATCATCCAATGACACAAACACACCTATTGGATGCACAAGATTGGTTAAAAACCCTAATTGGACAAGAATAAGCCTAGGGAGGACGAAAATGACCTAATTGATCATCCAATGACACAAACACACCTATTGGATGCACAAGATTGGTTAAAAACCCTAATTGGACAAGAATAAGCCTAGGGAGGACGAAAATGACCTAATTGATCATCCAATGACACAAACACATCTATTGGAAGCACAAGATTGGTTAGAAACCCTAGTTGGACAAGAATATGCCTAGGGAGGACGAAAATGACCTAATTGATCATCCAATGACACAAATGAACTTATTGGATGCACAAGATTGCTTAAAAACCCTAATTGGACAAAAATAAGCATAGAAAGGACGAAAATGACCTAATTGATCATCCAATGACACAAACACACCTATTGGATGCACAAGATTGGTTAAAAACCCTAATTGGACAAGAATAAGCCTAGGGAGGACGAAAATGACCTAATTGATCATCCAATGACACAAACACACCTATTGGATGCACAAGATTGGTTAAAAACCCTAATTGGACAAGAATAAGCCTAGGGAGGACGAAAATGACCTAATTGATCATCCAATGACACAAACACACCTATTGGATGCACAAGATTGGGTTAATACCCTAGTTGGACAAGAATATGCCTAGGCAGGGCGAAAATGACCTAATTAATCATCCAATGACACAAATGAACTTATTGGATGCACAAGATTGGTTAAAAACCCTAATTGGACAAGAATAAGCCTAGGGAGGACGAAAATGACCTAATTGATCATCCAATGACACAAACACACCTATTGGATGCACAAGATTGGTTAAAAACCCTAATTGGACAAGATGATGCCTAGGGAGGACGAAAATGAACTAAATATTAATTCAATGACACAAACAAACTTATTGGATGCACAAGATTGGTTAAAAACCCTAATTGGACAAGAATAAGCCTAGGGAGGACGAAAATGAGCAAATTGATCATCCAATGACACAAACACACCTATTGGATGCACAAGATTGGTTAAAAACCCTAATTGGACAAGAATAAGCCTAGGGAGGACGAAAATGACCTAATTGATCATCCAATGACACAAACACACCTATTGGATGCACAAGATTGGTTAAAAACCCTAATTGGACAAGAATAAGCCTAGGGAGGACGAAAATGACCTAATTGATCATCCAATGACACAAACACACCTATTGGATGCACAAGATTGGTTAAAAACCCTAATTGGACAAGAATAAGCCTAGGGAGGACAATAATGACCTAATTGATCATCCAATGACACAAACACACCTATTGGATGCACAAGATAGGTTAAAAACCCTAATTGGACAAGAGTAAGCCTAGGGAGGACGAAAATGACCTAATTGATCATCCAATGACACAAACACACCTATTGGATGCACAAGATTGGTTTAAAACCCTAGTTGGACAAGAATATGCCTAGGGAGGACGAAAATGACTTAATTGATCATCCAATGACACAAATGAACTTATTGGATGCACAAGATTGGTTAAAAACCCTAATTGGACAAGAATAAGGCTAGGGAGGACGAAAATGACCTAATTGATCATCCAATGACACAAACACACCTATTGGATGCACAAGATTGGTTAAAAACCCTAACTGGACAAGAATATGCCTAGGGAGGACGAAAATGACCTAATTGATCATCCAATGACACAAACACACCTATTGGATGCACAAGATTGGTTAAAAACCCTAATTGGACAAGAATATGCCTAGGGAGGACGAAAATGACCTAAATGTTAATCCAATAACATTAATGAACTTATTGGATGCACAAGATTGGTTAAAAACCCTAATTGGACAAGAATAAGCCTAGGGAGAACGAAAATGACCTAAATGTTATTCCAATGACACAACTCAACTTATTGAATGCACAAGATTGGTTAAAAACCCTAATTGGACAAGAATATGCCTAGGGAGGACGAAAATGACCTAAATGTTAATCCAATAACATAAATGAACTTATTGGATGCACAAGATTGGTTAAAAACCCTAATTGGACAAGAATAAGCCTAGGGAGAACGAAAATGACCTAAATGTTATTCCAATGACACAACTCAACTTATTGGATGCACAAGATTGGTTAAAAACCCTAATTGGACAAGAATATGCCTAGGGAGGACGAAAATGACCAAAATGTGAATCCAATGAAACAAATGAACTTATTGGATGCACAAGATTGGTTAAAAACCCTAATTGGGCAAGAATAAGCCTAGGGAGGACGAAAATGACCTAATTGATCATCCAATGACACAAACACACCTATTGGAAGCACAAGATTGGTTAAAAACCCTAATTGGACAAGAATAAGCATAGGGAGGACGAAAATGACCTAATTCATCATCCAATGACACAAACACACCTATTGGATGCACAAGATTGTTTAAAAACCCTAATTGGACAAGAATATGCCTAGGGAGGACGAAAATGACCTAAATATTAATTCAATGACACAAACAAAGTTATTGGATGCACAAGATTGGTTAAAAACCCTAATTGGACATGAATAAGCCTAGGGAGGACGAAAATGACCTAATTGATCATCCAATGACACAAACACAACTATTGGATGCACAAGATTGGTTAAAAACCCTAATTGTACAAGAATAAGCCTAGGGAGGAAGAAAATGACCTAATTTATCATCCAATGACACAAACACACCTATTGGATGCACAAGATTGGTTAAAAACCCTAATTGGACAAGAATATGCCTAGGGAGGACGAAAATGACCTAATTGATCATCCAATGACACAAATGAACGTATTGGATGCACAAGATCAGTTAAAAACCATAATTGGAAAAGAATATGCCTAGGGAGGACGAAAATAACCTAATTGATCATCCAATGACACAAACACACCTATTGGATGCACAAGATTGGTTAAAAACCCTAATTGGACAAGAATATGCCTAGGGAGGACGAAAATGACCTAATTGATCATCCAATGACACAAACACACCTATTGGATGCACAAGATCGGTTAAAAATCCTAACTGGACAAGAATAAGCCTAGGGAGGACGAAAATGACCTAATTGATCATCCAATGACACAAACACACCTATTGGATGCACAAGATTGGTTAAAAACCCTAATTGGACAAGAATATGCCTAGGGAGGACGAAAATGACCTAATTGATCATCCAATGACACAAACACACCTATTGGATGCACAAGATTGGTTGAAAACCCTAATTGGACAAGAATATGCCTAGGGAGGACGAATATGACCTAAATGTTAATCCAATAACATAAATGAACTTATTGGATGCACAAGATTGGTTAAAAACCCTAATTGGACAAGAATAAGCCTAGGGAGAACGAAAATGACCTAAATGTTATTCCAATGACACAACTCAACTTATTGGATGCACAAGATTGGTTAAAAACCCTAATTGGACAAGAATATGCCTAGGGAGGACGAAAATGACCTAAATGTGAATCCAATGACACAAATGAACTTATTGGATGCACAAGATTGGTTAAAAACCTAATTGGACAAGAATAAGCCTAGGGAAAATGAAAATGACCTAAATGTTAATCCAATGACACAACTCAACTTATTGGATGCACAAGATTGGTTAAAAACCCTAATTGGACAAGAATAAGCCTAGGGAGGACGAAAATGACCTAATTGATCATCCAATGACACAAACACCTCTATTGGATGCACAAGATAGGTTAAAAACCCTAATTGGACAAGAATATGCCTAGGGAGGACGAAAATGACCTAATTGATCATCCAATGACACAAACACACCTATTGAATTCACAAGATTGGTTAAAAACCCTAATTGGACAAGAATATGACTAGGGAGGACCAAAATGACCTAAATATTAATTCAATGACACAAACAAACTTATTGGATGCACAAGATTGGTTAAAAACCCTAATTGGACAAGAATAAGCCTATGGAGGACGAAAATGACCTAATTGATCATCCAATGACACAAACACACCTATTGGATGCACAAGATTGGTTAAAAACCCTAATTGGACAAATATATGCCTAGGGAGGATCAAAGTGACCTAATTGATCATCCAATGACACAAACACACCTATTGAATTCACAAGATTGGTTAAAAACCCTAATTGGACAAGAATATGCCTAGGGAGGACCAAAATGACCTAAATATTAATTCAATGACACAAACAAACTTATTGGATGCACAAGATTGGTTAAAAACCCTAATTGGGCAAGAATAAGCCTAGGGAGGATCAAAGTGACCTAATTGATCATCCAATGAGATAAACACACCTATTGGATGCACAAGATTGGTTAAAAACCCTAATTGGACAAGAATATGCCTAGGGAGGACGAAAATGACCTAAATGTGAATCCAATGACACAAATGAACTTATTGGATGCACAAGATTGGTTAAAAACCTAATTGGACAAGAATAAGCCTAGGGAGAATGAAAATGACATAAATGTTAATCCAATGACACAACTCATCTTATTGGATGCACAAGATTGGTTAAAAACCCTAATTGGACAAGAATAAGCCTAGGGAGGACGAAAATGACCTAATTGATCATCCAATGACACAAACACACCTATTGGATGCACAAGATTGGTTAAAAACCCTAATTGGACAAGAATAAGCCTAGGGAGGACGATAATGACCTAATTGATCATCCAATGACACAAACACACCTATTGGATGCACAAGATAGGTTAAAAACCCTAATTGGACAAGAATAATCCTAGGGAGGACGAAAATGAACTAATTGATCATCCAATGACACAAACACACCTATTGGATGCACAAGATTGGTTTAAAACCCTAGTTGGACAAGAATATGCCTAGGGAGGACGAAAATGACTTAATTGATCATCCAATGACACAAATGAACTTATTGGATGCACAAGATTGGTTAAAAACCCTAATTGGACAAGAATAAGGCTAGGGAGGACGAAAATGACCTAATTGATCATCCAATGACACAAACACACCTATTGGATGCACAAGATTGGTTAAAAACCCTAACTGGACAAGAATATGCCTAGGGAGGACGAAAATGACCTAATTGATCATCCAATGACACAAACACACCTATTGGATGCACAAGATTGGTTAAAAACCCTAATTGGACAAGAATATGCCTAGGGAGGACGAATATGACCTAAATGTTAATCGAATAACATAAATGAACTTATTGGATGCACAAGATTGGTTAAAAACCCTAATTGGACAAGAATAAGCCTAGGGAGAACGAAAATGACCTAAATGTTATTCCAATGACACAACTCAACTTATTGGATGCACAAGATTGGTTAAAAACCCTATTTGGACAAGAATATGCCTAGGGAGGACGAAAATGACCTAAATATTAATTCAATGACACAAACAAAGTTATTGGATGCACAAGATTGGTTAAAAACCCTAATTGGACAAGAATAAGCCTAGGGAGAACGAAAATGACCTAAATGTTAATCCAATGACACAACTCAACTTATTGGATGCACAAGATTGGTTAAAAACCCTAATTGGACAAGAATAAGCCTAGGGAGGACGAAAATGACCTAATTGATCATCCAATGACACTAACGAACTTATTGGATGCACAAGATTGGTTAAAAACCCTAATTGGACAAGAATAAGCCTAGGGAGGACGAAAATGACCTAATTGATCATCCAATGACACAAACACACCTATTGGATGCACAAGATTGGTTAAAAACCCTAATTGGGCAAGTATAAGCCTAGGGAGGACGAAAATGACCTAATTGATCATCCAATGACACAAACACACCTACTGGATGCACAAGATTGGTTAAAAACCCTAATTGGACAAGAATAAGCCTAGGCAGGACGAAAATGACCTAATTGATCATCCAATGACACAAACACACCTATTGGATGCACAAGATTGGTTAAAAACCCTAATTGGACAAGAATAAGCCTAGGGAGGACGAAAATGACCTAATTGATCATCCAATGACACAAACACACCTATTGGATGCACAAGATTGGTTAAAAACCCTAATTGGACAAGAATAAGCCTAGGGAGGACGAAAATGAACTAAATGTTAATCCAATGACACAACTCAACTTATTGGATGCACAAGATTGGTTAAAAACCCTAATTGGACAAGAATAAGCCTAGGGAGGACGAAAATGACCTAAATGTTAATCCAATGACACAACTCAACTTATTGGATGCACAAGATTGGTTAAAAACCCTAATTGGACAAGAATAAGCCTAGGGAGGACGAAAATGACCTAATTGATCATCCAATGACACAAACACACCTATTGGAGGCACAAGATTGGTTTAAAACCCTAATTGGACAAGAATAAGCCTAGGGAGGACGAAAATGACCTAATTGATCATCCAATGACACAAATGAACTTATTGGATGCACAAGATTGGTTAAAAACCCTAATTGGACAAGAATAAGCCTAGGGATGACGAAAATGACCTAATTGATAATCCAATGACACAAACACACCTATTGGATGCACAAGATTGGTTAAAAACCCTAACTGGACAAGAATATGCCATGGAGGACGAAAATGACCTAATTGATCATCCAATGACACAAACACACCTATTGGATGCACAAGATTGGTTAAAAACCCTAATTGGACAAGAATATGCCTAAGGAGGACGAATATGACCTAAATGTTAATCCAATAACATAAATGAACTTATTGGATGCACAAGATTGGTTAAAAACACTAATTAGACAAGAATAAGCCTAGGGAGAACGAAAATGACCTAATTGATCATCCAATGACACAAACACACCTATTGGATGCACAAGATTGGTTAAAAACCCTAACTGGACAAGAATATGCCATGGAGGACGAAAATGACCTAATTGATCATCCAATGACACAAACACACCTATTGGATGCACAAGATTGGTTAAAAACCCTAATTGGACAAGAATATGCCTAAGGAGGACGAATATGACCTAAATGTTAATCCAATAACATAAATGAACTTATTGGATGCACAAGATTGGTTAAAAACCTAATTGGACAAGAATAAGCCTAGGGAGAATGAAAATGACCTAAATGTTAATCCAATGACACAACTCAACTTATTGGATGCACAAGATTGGTTAAAAACCCTAATTGGACAAGAATAAGCCTAGGGAGAACGAAAATGACCTAAATGTTATTCCAATGACACAACTCAACTTATTGGATGCACAAGATTGGTTAAAAACGTTAATTGGACAAGAATAAGCCTAGGGAGAACGAAAATGACCTAAATGTTATTCCAATGACACAACTCAACTTATTGGATGCACAAGATTGGTTAAAAACCCTAATTGGACAAGAATATGCCTAGGGAGGACGAAAATGACCTAAATGTGAATCCAATGAAACAAATGAACTTATTGGATGCACAAGATTGGTTAAAAACCTAATTGGACAAGAATAAGCCTAGGGAGAATGAAAATGACCAAAATGTTAATCCAATGACACAACTCAAGTTATTGGATGCACAAGATTGGTTAAAAACCCTAATTGGACAAGAATAAGCCTAGGGAGAACGAAAATGACCTAAATGTTATTCCAATGACACAACTCAACTTATTGGATGCACAAGATTGGTTAAAAACCCTAATTGGACAAGAATATGCCTAGGGAGGACGAAAATGACCTAAATGTGAATCCAATGAAACAAATGAACTTATTGGATGCACAAGATTGGTTAAAAACCCTAACTGGACAAGAATATGCCAAGGGAGGACGAAAATGACCTAATTGATCATCCAATGACACAAACACACCTATTGGATGCACAAGATTGGTTAAAAACCCTAATTGGACAAGAATAAGCCTGGGGAGGAAGAAAATGACCTAATTTATTATCCAATGACACAAACACACATATTGGATGCACAAGATTAGTTAAAAACCCTAATTGCACAAGAATAAGCCTAGGGAGGACGAAAATGACCTAATTGATCATCCAATGACACAAACACACCTATTGGATGCATAAGATTGTTTAAAAACCCTAATTGGACAAGAATATGCCTAGGGAGGACGAAAATGACCTAAATATTAATTCAATGACACAAACAAAGTTATTGGATGCACAAGATTGGTTAAAAACCCTAATTGGACATGAATAAGCCTAGGGAGGACGAAAATGACCTAATTGATCATCCAATGACACAAACACAACTATTGGATGCACAAGATTGGTTAAAAACCCTAATTGTACAAGAATAAGCCTAGGGAGGAAGAAAATGACCTAATTTATCATCCAATGACACAAACACACCTATTGGATGCACAAGATTGGTTAAAAACCCTAATTGGACAATAATAAGCCTATGGAGGACGAAAATGACCTAATTGATCATCCAATGACACAAACACACCTATTGGATGCACAAGATTGGTTAAAAACCCTAATTGGACAAAAATATGCCTAGGGAGGACGAATATGACCTAAATGTTAATCCAATAACATAAATGAACTTATTGGATGCACAAGATTGGTTAAAAACCCTAATTGGACAAGAATAAGCCTAGGGAGAACGAAAATGACCTAAATGTTATTCCAATGACACAACTCAACTTATTGGATGCACAAGATTGGTTAAAAACCCTAATTGGACAAGAATATGCCTAGGGAGGACGAAAATGACCTAAATGTGAATCCAATGAAGCAAATGAACTTATTGGATGCACAAGATTGGTTAAAAACCTAATTGGACAAGAATAAGCCTAGGGAGAATGACAATGACCTAAATGTTAATCCAATGACACAACTCAACTTATTGGATGCACAAGATTGGTTAAAAACCCTAATTGGACAAGAATAAGCCTAGGGAGGACGAAAATGACCTAATTGATCATCCAATGACACAAACACACCTATTGGATGCACAAGATTGGTTAAAAACCCTAATTGGACAAGAATAAGCCTAGGGAGAACGAAAATGACCTAAATGTTAATCCAATGACACAACTCAACTTATTGGATGCACAAGATTGGTTAAAAACCCTAATTGGACAAGAATAAGCCTAGGGAGGACGAAAATGACCTAATTGATCATCCAATGACACCAACACACCTATTGGATGCACTAGATTGGTTAAAAACCCTAGTTGGGCAAGAATAAGCCTAGGGAGGACGAAAATGACCTAATTGATCATCCAATGACACAAATGAACTTATTGGATGCACAAGATTGGTTAAAAACCCTAATTGGACAAGAATAAGCCTAGGGAGGACGAAAATGACCTAATTGATCATCCAATGACACAAACACACCTATTGGATGCACAAGATTGGTTAAAAACCCTAATTGGACAAGAATAAGCCTAGGGAGGACGAAAATGACCTAATTGATCATCCAATGACACAAACACACCTATTGGATGCACAAGATTGGTTAAAAACCCTAATTGGATAAGAATATGCCTAAGGAGGACGAAAATGACCTAAATATTAATTCAATGACATAAACAAACTTATTGGATGAACAAAATTGGTTAAAAACCCTAATTGGACAAGAATATGCCTAGGGAGGACGACAATGACCTAATTGATCATCCAATGACACAAACACACCTATTGGATGCACAAAATTGGTTAAAAACCCTAATTGGACAAGAATATGCCTAGGGAGGACGAAAATGACCTAAATATTAGTTCAATGAAACAAACAAACTTAT
>JBBPBR010001010.1:16933-37356 GCA_037974775.1 Cicer pinnatifidum
CAATGACACAAACAAACTTATTGGATGCACAAGATTGGTTAAAAACCCTAATTGGACAAGAATATGCCTAGGGAGGACGAAAATGACCTAAATATTAATTCAATGACACAAACAAAGTTATTGGATGCACAAGATTGGTTAAAAACCCTAATTGGACAAGAATAACCATAGGGATGACGAAAATGACCTAATTGATCATCAAATGACACAAACACACCTATTGGATGCACAAGATTGGTTAAAAACCCTAATTGGACAAGAATAAGCCTAGGGAGGACGAAAATGACCTAATTGATCATCCAATGACACAAACACACCTATTGGATGCACAAGATTGGTTAAAAACCCTAATTTAACTAGAATAAGCCTAGGGTGGACGAAAATGACCTAATTGATCATCCATTGCCACAAACACACCTATTGGATGCACAAGATTGGTTAAAAACCCTAATTGGACAAGAATAAGCCTAGGGAGGACGAAAATGACCTAATTGATCATCCAATGACACAAACACACCTATTGGATGCACAAGATTGGTTAAAAACCCTAATTGGACAAGAATATGCCTAGGGAGGCCGAAAATGACCTAATTGATCATCCAATGACAAAAACAAACTTATTGGATGCACAAGATTGGTTAAAAACCCTAATTGGACAAGAATAAGCCTAGGGAGGACGAAAATGACCTAATTGATCATCCAATGACACAAACACACCTATTGGATGCACAAGATTGGTATAAAACCCTAGTTGGACAAGAATATGCCTAGGGATGACGAAAATGACCTAAATATTAATTCAATGACACAAACAAAGTTATTGGATGCACAAGATTGGTTAAAAACCCTAATTGGACAAGAATAAGCCAAGGGAGGACGAAAATGACCTAATTGATCATCCAATGACACAAACACAACTATTGGATGCACAAGATTGGTTAAAAACCCTAATTGTACAAGAATAAGCCTAGGGAGGAAGAAAATGACCTAATTTATCATCCAATGACACAAACACACCTATTGGATGCACAAGATTGGTTAAAAACCCTAATTGGACAAGAATAAGCCTAGGGAGGACGAAAATGACCTAATTGATCATCCAATGACACAAACACACCTATTGGATGCACAAGATTGGTTAAAAACCCTAATTGAACAAGAATAAGCATAGAAAGGACGAAAATGACCTAATTGATCATTCAATGACACAAACACACCTATTGGATGCACAAGATTGGTTAAAATCTCTAATTGGACAAGAATATGCATAGGGAGAACGAAAATGACCTAAATGTTAATCCAATAACACAAATGAACTTATTGGATGCACAAGATTGGTTAAAAACCCTAATTGGACAAGAATAAGCCTAGGGAGGACGAAAATGACCTAAATGCTAATCCAATGACACAACTCAACTTATTGGATGCACAAGATTGGTTAAAAACCCTAATTGGTCAAGAATAAGCCTAGGGAGGACGAAAATGACCTAATTGATCATCCAATGACACAAACACACCTATTGGATGCACAAAATTGGTTAAAAACCCTAATTGGACAAGAATATGCCTAGGGAGGACGAAAATGACCTAAATATTAGTTCAATGAAACAAACAAACTTATTGGATGCACAAGATTGGTTAAAAACCCTAATTGGACAAGAATAAGCATAGGGAGGACGGAAATGACCTAATTGATCTTCCAATGACACAAACACACCTATTGGATGCACAAGATTGGTTAAAAACCCTAATTGGACAAGAATATGCCTAGGGAGGACGAAAATGACCTAAATGTTAATCCAATGACACAAATTAACTTATTGGATGCACAAGATTGGTTAAAAACCCTAATTGGACAAGAATAAGCTTAGGGAGGACGAAAATGACCTAATTGATCATCCAATGACACAAACACACCTATTGGATGCACAAGATTGGTTAAAAACCCTAATTGGACAAGAATAAGCCTAGGGAGGACGAAAATGACCTAATTGATCATCCAATGACACAAACACACCTATTGGATGCACAAGATTGGTTAAAAACCCTAATTGGACAAGAATATGCCTAGGGAGGACGAAAATGACCTAATTGATCATCCAATGACACAAACACACCTATTGGATGCACAAGATTGGTTAAAAACACTAATTGGACAAGAATATTCCTAGGGAGGACGAAAATGACCTAAATATTAATTCAATGACACAAACAAACTTATCGGATGCAGAAGATTGGTTTAAAACCCTAATTGGACAAGAATAAGCCTAGGGAGGACGAAAATGACCTAATTGATCATCCAATGACACAAACACACCTATTGGATGCACAAGATTGGTTAAAAACCCTAATTGGACAAGAATATACCTAGGGAGGACGAATATGACCTAAATGTTAATCCAATGACACAAATGAACTTATTGGATGCACAAGATTGGTTAAAAACCCTAATTGGACAAGAATAAGCCTAGGGAGGACGAAAATGACCTAATTGATCATCCAATGACACAAATACACCTATTGGATGCACAAGATTGGTTAAAAACCCTAATTGGACAAGAATAAGCCTAGGGAGGACGAAAATGACCTAATTGATCATCCAATGACACAAACACACCTATTGGATGCACAAGATTGGTTAAAAACCCTAATTGGACAAGAATAAGCCTAGGGAGGAAGAAAATGACCTAATCAATCATCCGATGACACAAACACAGCTATTGGATGCACAAGATTGGTTAAAAACCCTAATTGGACAAGAATAAGCCTAGGGAGGACGAAAATGACCTAAATGTTAATCCAATGACACAACTCAACTTATTGGATGCACAAGATTGGTTAAAAACCCTAATTAGACAAGAATAAGCCAACGCAGGATGAAAATGACCTAAATGTTAATCCAATGACACAACTCAACTTATTGGATGCACAAGATTGGTTAAAAACCCTAATTGGACAAGAATAAGCCTAGGGAGGACGAAAATGACCTAATTGATCATCCAATGACACAAACACACCTATTGGATGCACAAGATTGGGTAAAAACCCTAATTGGACAAGAATAAGCCTAGGGAGAACGAAAATGACCTAAATGTTAATCCAATGACACAACTCAACTTATTGGATGCACAAGATTGGTTAAAAACCCTAATTGGACAAGAATAAGCCTAGGGAGGACGAAAATGACCTCATTGATCATCCAATGACACAAACACACCTATTGGATGCACAAGATTGGTTAAAAACCCTAATTGGACAAGAATAAGCCTAGGGAGGACGAAAATGACCTAATTGATCATCCAATGACACAAACACACCTATTGGATGCACAAGATTGGTTAAAAACCCTAGTTGGACAAGAATATGCCTAGGGAGGACGAAAATGACCTAATTGATCATCCAATGACACAAATGAACCTATTGGATGCACAAGATTAGTTAAAAACCCTAATTGGACAAGAATAAGACTAGGGAGGACGAAAATGACCTAATTGATCATCCAATGACACAAACACACCTATTGGATGCACAAGATTGGTTAAAAACCCTAATTGGACAAGAATAAGCCTAGGGAGGACGAAAATGACCTAATTGATCATCCAATGACACAAAACACCTATTGGATGCACAAGATTGGTTAAAAATCCTAATTGGACAAGAATAAGCCTAGGGAGGATAAAAATGACCTAATTGATCATCCAATGACACAAACACACCTATTGGATGCACAAGATTGGTTAAAAACCCTAATTGGACAAGAATAAGCCTAGGGAGGACGAAAATGACCTAATTGATCATCCAATGACACAAACACACCTATTGGATGCACAAGATTGGTTAAAAACCCTAATTGGACAAGAATAAGCCTAGGGAGGACGAAAATGACCTAATTGATCATCCAATGACACAAACACACCTATTGGATGCACAAGATTGGTTAAAAACCATAGTTGGACATGAATATGCCTAGGGAGGACGAAATTGACCTAATTGATCATCCAATGACACAAATGAACTTATTGGATGCACAAGATTGGTTAAAAACACTAATTGGACAAAAATAAGCCTAGGGAGGACAAAAATGACCTAATTGATCATCCAATGACACAAACACACCTATTGGATGCACAAGATTGGTTAAAAACCCTAATTGGACAAGAATAAGCCTAGGGAGGACGAAAATGACCTAATTGATCATCCAATGACACAAACACACCTATTGGATGCACAAGATTGGTTAAAAACCATAATTGGACAAGAATAAGCCTAGGGAGGACAAAAATGACCTAATTGATCATCCAAGGACACAAACACACCTATTGGATGCACAAGATTGGTTAAAAACCCTAATTGGACAAGAATAAGCCTAGGGAGGACGAAAATGACCTAATTGATAATCCAATGACACAAACACACCTATTGGATGCACAAGATTGGTTAAAAACCCTAATTGGACAACAATATGCCTAGGGAGGACGAAAATGACCTAAATATTAATTCAATGACACAAACAAAGTTATTGGATGCACAAGATTGGTTAAAAACCCTAATTGGACAAGAATAAGCAAAGGGAGGACGAAAATGACCTAATTGATCATGCAATGACCCAAACACAACTATTGGATGCACAAGATTGGTTAAAAACCCTAATTGTACAAGAATAAGCCTAGGGAGGAAGAAAATGACCTAATTTATCATCCAATGACACAAACACACCTATTGGATGCACAAGATTGGTTAAAAACCCTAATTGGACAAGAATAAGCCTAGGGAGGACGAAAATGACCTAATTGATCATCCAATGACACAAACACACCTATTGGATGCACAAGATTGGTTAAAAACCCTAATTGGACAAGAATAAGCCTAGGGAGGACGAAAATGACCTAATTGATCATCCAATGACACAAACACACCTATTGGAAGCACAAGATTGGTTAGAAACCGTAGTTGGACAAGAATATGCCTAGGGAGGACAAAAATGACCTAATTGATCATCCAATGACACAAATGAACTTATTGGATGCACAAGATTGGTAAAAAACCCTAATTGGACAAGAATAAGCATAGAAAGGACGAAAATGACCTAATTGATCATCCAATGACACAAACACACCTATTGGATGCACAAGATTGGTTAAAAACCCTAATTGGACAAGAATAAGCCTAGGGAGGACGAAAATGACCTAATTGATCATCCAATGACACAAACACACCTATTGGATGCACAAGATTGGTTAAAAACCCTAATTGGACAAGAATAAGCCTAGGGAGGACGAAACTGACCTAATTGATCATCCAATGACACAAATGAACTTATTGGATGCACAAGATTTGTTAAAAACCCTAATTGGACAAGAATAAGCCTAGGGAGGACGAAAATGACCTAATTGATCATCCAATGACACAAACACACCTATTGGAAGCAAAAGATTGGTTAAAAACCCTAGTTGGACAAGAATATGCCTAGGGAGGACGAAAATGACCTAATTGATCATCCAATGACACAAATGAACTTATTGGATGCACAAGATTGGTTAAAAACCCTAATTGGACAAGAATAAGCATAGGGAGGATAAAAATGACCTAATTGATCATCCAATGACACAAACACACCTATTGGATGCACAAGATTGGTTAAAAACCCTAATTGGACAAGAATATGCCTAAGGAGGACGAAAATGACCTAATTGATCATCCAATGACACAAACACACCTATTGGATGCACAAGATTGGTTAAAAACCCTAATTGGACAAGAATATGCCTAGGGAGGACGAATATGACCTAAATGTTAATCCAATAACATAAATGAACTTATTGGATGCACAAGATTGGTTAAAAACCCTAATTAGACAAGAATAAGCCTAGGGAGAACGAAAATGACCTAAATGTTATTCCAATGACACAACTCAACTTATTGGATGCATAAGATTGGTTAAAAACCCTAATTGGACAAGAATATGCCTAGGGAGGACGAAAATGACCTAAATGTGAATCCAATGAAACAAATGAACTTATTGGATGCACAAGATTGGTTAAAAACCTAATTGGACAAGAATAAGCCTAGGGAGAATGAAAATGACCAAAATGTTAATCCAATGACACAACTCAACTTATTGGATGCACAAGATTGGTTAAAAACCCTAATTGGACAAGAATATGCCTAGGGAGGACGAATATGACCTAAATGTTAATCCAATAACATAAATGAACTTATTGGATGCACAAGATTGGTTAAAAACCCTAATTAGACAAGAATAAGCCTAGGGAGAACGAAAATGACCTAAATGTTATTCCAATGACACAACTCAACTTATTGGATGCACAAGATTGGTTAAAAATCCTAATTGGACAAGAATATGCCTAGGGAGGACGAAAATGACCTAAATGTGAATCCAATGAAACAAATGAACTTATTGGATGCACAAGATTGGTTAAAAACCTAATTGGACAAGAATAAGCCTAGGGAGAATGAAAATGACCAAAATGTTAATCCAATGACACAACTCAACTTATTGGATGCACAAGATTGGTTAAAAACCCTAATTGGACAAGAATATGCCTAGGGAGGACGAATATGACCTAAATGTTAATCCAATAACATAAATGAACTTATTGGATGCACAAGATTGGTTAAAAACCCTAATTGGACAAGAATAAGCCTAGGGAGAACGAAAATGACCTAAATGTTATTCCAATGACACAACTCAACTTATTGGATGCACAAGATTGGTTAAAAACCCTAATTGGACAAGAATATGCCTAGGGAGGACGAAAATGACCTAAATGTGAATCCAATGAAACAAATGAACTTATTGGATGCACAAGATTGGTTAAAAACCTAATTGGACAAGAATAAGCCTAGGGAGAATGAAAATAACCTAAATGTTAATCCAATGACACAACTCAACTTATTGGATGCACAAGATTGGTTAAAAACCCTAATTGGACAAGAATAAGCCTAGGGAGGACGAAAATGACCTAATTGATCATCCAATGACACAAACACACCTATTGGATGCACAAGATTGGTTAAAAACCCTAATTGGACAAGAATAAGCCTAGGGAGAACGAAAATGACCTAAATGTTAATCCAATGACACAACTCAACTTATTGGATGCACAAGATTGGTTAAAAACCCAAATTGGACAAGAATCAGCCTAGGGAGGACGAAAATGACCTAATTGATCATCCAATGACACAAACACACCTATTGGATGCACAAGATTGGTTAAAAACCCTAATTGGACAAGAATATGCCTAGGGAGGACGAAAATGACCTAAATGTTAATCCAATGACACAAATGAACTTATTGGTTGTACAAGATTGGTTAAAAACCCTAATTGAACAAGAATAAGCCTAGGGAGGACGAAAATGACCTAATTGATCATCCAATGACACAAACACACCTATTGGATGCACAAGATTGGTTAAAAACCCTAATTGGACAAGAATAAGCCAAGGGAGGACGAAAATGTCCTAATTGATCATCCCATGACACAAACACACCTATTGGATGCACAAGATTGGTTAAAAACCCTAGTTGGACAAGAATATGCCTAGGGAGGACGAAAATGACCTAATTGATCATCCAACAACACAAATGAACTTATTGGATGCACAAGATTGGTTAAAAACCCTAATTGGACAAGAATAAGCCTAGGGAGGACGAAAATGACCTAATTGATCATCCAATGACACAAACACACCTATTGGATGCACAAGATTGGTTAAAAACCCTAATTGGACAAGAATATGCCTGGGGAGGACGAAAATGACCTAATTGATCGTCCAATGACACAAATGAACTTATTGGATGCACAAGATTAGTTAAAAACCTTAATTGGACAAGAATAAGCCTAGGGACGACGAAAATAACCTAATTGATCATCCAATGACACAAAAACACCTATTGGATGCACAAGATTGGTTAAAAACACTAATTGGACAAGAATATGCCTAGGCAGGACGAAAATGACCTAAATGTTAATCCAATTACACAACTCAACTTATTGGATGCACAAGATTGGTTAAAAACCCTAATTGGACAAGAATAAGACTAGGGATGACGAAAATGACCTAAATGTTAATCCAATGACACAACTCAACTTATTGGATGCACAAGATTGGTTAAAAACCCTAATTGGACAAGAATAAGCCTAGGGAGGACGAAAATGACCTAATTGATCATCCAATGACACAAACACACCTATTGGATGCACAAGATTGGTTAAAAACCCTAATTGGACAAGAATATGCCTAGGGACGACGAAAATGACCTAAATATTAATTCAATGACACAAACAAACTTATCGGATGCACAAGATTGGTTAAAAACCCTAATTGGACAAGAATAAGCCTAGGGAGGACGAAAATGACCTAATTGATCATCCAATGACACAAACACACCTATTGGATGCACAAGATTGGTTAAAAACCCTAATTGGACAAGAATATGCCTAGGGAGGACGAAAATGACCTAATTGATCATCCAATGACACAAACACAGCTATTGGATGCACAAGATTGGTTAAAAACCCTAATTGGACCAGAATAAGCCTAGGGAGGACGAAAATGACCTAATTGATCATCCAATGACACAAACACACCTATTGGATGCACAAGATTGGTTAAAAACCCTAATTGGGAAGAATAAGTGTAGGGAGGACGAAAATGACCTAATTGATCGTCCAATGACAGAAACACACCTATTGGATGCACAAGATTGGTTAAAAACCCTAATTGGACAAGAATATGCCTAGGGAGGACGAAAATGACCTAATTGATCATCCAATGACACAAACACGCCTATTGGAAGCACAAGATTGGTTAAAAACCCTAATTGGACAAGAATATGCCTAGGGAGGACGAAAATGACCTAATTGATCATCCAATGACACAAACACAGCTATTGGATGCACAAGATTGGTTAAAAACCCTAATTGGACAAGAATATGCCTAGGGAGGACGAATATGACCTAAATGTTAATCCAATAACACAAATGAACTTATTGGATGCACAAGATTGGTTAAAAACCCTAATTGGACAAGAATAAGCCTTGGGAGAACGAAAATGACCTAAATGTTAATCCAATGACACAACTCAACTTATTGGATGCACAAGTTTGGTTAAAAACCCTAATTTGACAAGAATAAGCCTAGGAAGGACGAAAATGACCTAATTGATCATCCAATGACACAAACACACCTATTGGAGGCACAAGATTGGTTAAAAACTCTAGTTGGACAAGAATAAGCCTAGGGAGGACGAAAATGACCAAATTAATCATCCAATGACACAAATGAACTTGTTGGATGCCCAAGATTGGTTAAAAACCCTAATTGGACAAGAATAAGCCTAGGGAGGACGAAAATGACCTAATTGATCATCCAATGACACAAACACACCTATTGGATGCACAAGATTGGTTAAAAACCCTAATTGGACAAGAATATGCCTAGGGAGGACGAAAATGACCTAAATGTTAATCCGATGACACAAATGAACTTATTAGATGTACAAGATTGGTTAAAAACCCTAATTGGACAAGAATAAGCCTAGGGAGGACGAAAATGACCTAATTGATCATCCAATGACACAAACACACCTATTGGATGCACAAGATTGGTTAAAAACCCTAATTGGACAAGAATATGCCTAGGGAGGACGAAAATGACCTTATTGATCATCCAATAACACAAACACACCTATTGGATGCACAAGATTGGTTAAAAACCCTAATTGGACAAGAATAAGCCTAGGGAGGACGAAAATGACCTAATTGATCATCCAATGACACAAACACACCTATTGGATGCACAAGATTGGTTAAAAACCCTAATTGGACAAGAATATGCCAAGGGAGGACGAAAATGACCTAATTGATCATCCAATGACACAGACACACCTATTGGATGCACAAGATCGGTTAAAAACCCTAATTGGACAAGAATAAGCCTAGGGAGGATGAAAATGACCTAATTGATCATCCAATGACACAAACACACCTATTGGATGCACAAGATTGGTGAAAAACCTTAATTGGACAAGAATATGCCTAGGGAGGACGAAAATGACCTAATTGATCATCCATTGCCACAAGCACACCTATTAAATGCACAAGATTGGTTAAAAACCCTAATTGGACAAGAATAAGCCTATTGAGGACGAAAATGACCTAAATGTTAATCCAATGACACAACTCAACTTATTGGATGCACAAGATTGGTTAAAAACCCTAATTGGACAAGAATAAGCCTAGGGAGGACGAAAATGACCTAATTGATCATCCAATGACACAAACACACCTATTGGATGCACAAGATTGGTTAAAAACCCTAATTGGACAAGAATAAGCCTAGGGAGGACAACAATGACCTAATTGATCATCCAATGACACAAACACACCTATTGGATGCACAAGAATGGTTAAAAACCCTAATTGGACAAGAATAAGCCTAGGGAGGACGAAAATGACCTAATTGATCATCCAATGACACAAACACACCTATTGGATGCACAAGATTGGTTAAAAACCCTAATTGGACAAGAATAAGCCTAGGGAGGACGAAAATGACCTAATTGATCATCCAATGACACAAACACACCTATTGGATGCACAAGATTGGTTAAAAACCCTAATTGGACAAGAATATGCCTAGGGAGGACGAAAATGACCTAAATGTTAATCCAATGACACAACTCAACTTATTGGATGCACAAGATTGGTTAAAAACCCTAATTGGACAAGAATAAGCCTAGGGAGGACGAAAATGACCTAATTGATCATCCAATGACACAAACACACCTATCAGATGCACAAGATTGGTTAAAAACCCTAATTGGACAAGAATAAGCCTAGGGAGGACGAAAATGACCTAATTGATCATCCAATGACACAAACACACCTATTGGATGCACAAGATTGGTTAAAAACCCTAGTTGGACAAGAATATGCCTAGGGAGGACGATAATGACCTAATTGATCATCCAATGACACAAACACACCTATTGGATGCACAAGATTGGTTAAAAACCCTAATTGGACAAGAATAAGCCTAGGGAGGACGAAAATGACCTAATTGATCATCCAATGACACAAACACACCAATGGGATGCACAAGATTGGTTAAAAACCCTAATTGGACAAGAATAAGCCTAGGGAGGACGAAAATGACCTAATTGATCATCCAATGACACAAACACACCTATTGGATGCACAAGATTGGTTAAAAACCCTAATTGGACAAGAATAAGCCTAGGGAGGACGAAAATGACCTAATTGATCATCCAATGACACAAACACACCTATTGGATGCACAAGATTGGTTAAAAACCCTAATTGGACAAGAATAAGCCTAGGGAGGACGAAAATGACCTAATTGATCATCCAATGACACAAACACATCTATTGGAAGCACAAGATTGGTTAGAAACCCTAGTTGGACAAGAATATGCCTAGGGAGGACGAAAATGACCTAATTGATCATCCAATGACACAAATGAACTTATTGGATGCACAAGATTGCTTAAAAACCCTAATTGGACAAAAATAAGCATAGAAAGGACGAAAATGACCTAATTGATCATCCAATGACACAAACACACCTATTGGATGCACAAGATTGGTTAAAAACCCTAATTGGACAAGAATAAGCCTAGGGAGGACGAAAATGACCTAATTGATCATCCAATGACACAAACACACCTATTGGATGCACAAGATTGGTTAAAAACCCTAATTGGACAAGAATAAGCCTAGGGAGGACGAAAATGACCTAATTGATCATCCAATGACACAAACACACCTATTGGATGCACAAGATTGGTTAAAAACCCTAATTGGACAAGAATAAGCCTAGGGAGGACGAAAATGACCTAATTGATCATCCAATGACAGAAACACACCGATTGGATTCACAAGATTGGTTAAAAACCCTAATTCGACAAGAATATGCCTAAGGAGGACGAAAATGACCTAAATATTAATTCAATGACACAAACAAAGTTATTGGATGCACAAGATTGGTTAAAAACCCTAATTGGACAAGAATAAGCCTTGGGATGATGAAAATGACCTAATTGATCATCCAATGACACAAACACACCTATTGGATGCACAAGATTGGTTAAAAACCCTAATTGGACAAGAATAAGCCTAGGGAGGACGAAAATGACCTAATTGATCATCCAATGACACAAACACACCTATTGGATGCACAAGATTGGTTAAAAACCCTAATTGGACAAGAATAAGCCTAGGGAGGACGAAAATGACCTAATTGATCATCCAATGACACAAACACACCTATTGGATGCACAAGATTGGTTAAAAACCCTAATTGGACAAGAATAAGCCTAGGGAGGACGAAAATGACCTAATTGATCATCCATTGCCACAAACACACCTATGGGATGCACAAGATTGGTTAAAAACCCTAATTGGACAAGAATATGCCTTGGGAGGACGAAAATGACCTAATTGGTCATCCAATGACACAAACACACCTATTGGATGCAAAAGATTGGTTAAAAACCCTAATTGGACAAGAATAAGCCTAGGGAGGACGAAAATGACCTAATTGATCATCCAATGACACAAACACACCTATTGGATGCACAAGATTGGTTAAAAACCCTAATTGGACAAGAATAAGCCTAGGGAGGACGAAAATGACCTAATTGATCATCCAATGACACAAACACACCTATTGGATGCACAAGATTGGTTAAAAACCCTAATTGGACAAGAATAAGCCTATGGAGGCCGAAAATGACATAATTGATCATCCAATGACACAAACACACCTATTGGATGCACAAGATTGGTTAAAAACCCTAATTGGACAAGAATAAGCCTAGGGAGGACGAAAATGACCTAATTGATCATCCAATGACACAAACACACATATTGGATGCACAAGATTGGTTAAAAACCCTAGTTGGACAAGAACATGCCTAGGGAGGACGAAAATGACCTAATTGATCATCCAATGACACTAATGAACTTATTGGATGCACAAGATTTGTTAAAAACCCTAATTGGACAAGAATAAGCCTAGGGAGGACGAAAATGACCTAATTGATCATCCAATGACACGAACACACCTCATGGATGCACAAGATTGGTTAAAAACCCTAACTGAACAAGAATATGCCTAGGGAGGACGAAAGTGACCTAATTGATCATCCAATGACACAAACACACCTATTGGATGCACAAGATTGGTTAAAAACCCTAATTGGACAAGGATAAGCCTAGGGAGGACGAAAATGACCTAAATGTTAATCCAATGGCACAAATGAACTTATTGGATGCACAAGATTGGTTTAAAACCCTAGTTGGACAAGAATATGCCTAGGGAGGACGAAAATGACCTAATTCATCATCAAATGACACAAATGAACTTATTGGAAGCACAAGATTGGTTAAAAACCCTAATTGGACAAGAATAAGCCTAGGGAGGACGAAAATGACCTAATTGATCATCCAATGACACAAACACACCTATTGGATGCACAAGATTGGTTAAAAACCCTAATTGGACAAGAATATGCCTAGGGAGGACGAATATGACCTAAATGTTAATCCAATAACATAAATGAACTTATTGGATGCACAAGATTGGTTAAAAACCCTAATTAGACAAGAATAAGCCTAGGGAGAACGAAAATGACCTAAATGTTATTCCAATGACACAACTCAACTTATTGGATGCACAAGATTGGTTAAAAACCCTAATTGGACAAGAATATGCCTAGGGAGGACAAAAATGACCTAAATGTTAATCCAATGACACAAATGAACTTATTGGATGCACAAGATTGGTTAAAAACCCTATTTGGACAAGAATAAGCCTAAGGAGTACGAAAATGACCTAATTGATCATCCAATGACACAAACACACCTATTGGATGCACAAGATTGGTTAAAAACCCTAATTGGACAAGAATATGCCTAGGGAGGACGAAAATGACCTAATTGATCATCCAATGACACAAACACACCTATTGGATGCACAAGATTGGTTAAAAACCATAATTGGACAAGAATAAGCCTAGGGAGGACAAAAATGACCTAATTGATCATCCAATGTTACAAACACACCTATTGGATGCACAAGATTGGTTAAAAACCCTAACTGGACAAGAATATGCCTAGGGAGGACGAAAATGACCTAATTGATCATCCAATGACACAAACACACCTATTGGATGCACAAGATTGGTTAAAAACCCTAATTGGACAAGAATATGCCTAGGGAGGACGAATATGACCTAAATGTTAATCCAATAACATAAATGAACTTATTGGATGCACAAGATTGGTTAAAAACCCTAATTAGACAAGAATAAGCCTAGGGAGAACGAAAATGACCTAAATGTTATTCCAATGACACAACTCAACTTATTGGATGCACAAGATTGGTTAAAAACCCTAATTGGACAAGAATAAGCCTAGGGATGACGAAAATGACCTAATTGATCATCCAATGACACAAACACACCTATTGGATGCACAAGATTGGTTAAAAACCCTAACTGGACAAGGATATGCCTAGGGAGGACGAAAATGACCTAATTGATTATCCAATGACACAAACACACCTATTGGATGCACAAGATTGGTTAAAAACCCTAATTGGAAAAGAATATGCCTAGGGAGGACGAATATGACCTAAATGTTAATCCAATAACATAAATGAACTTATTGGATGCACAAGATTGGTTAAAAACCCTAATTAGACAAGAATAAGCCTAGGGAGAACGAAAATGACCTAAATGTTATTCCAATGACACAACTCAACTTATTGGATGCACAAGATTGGTTAAAAACCCTAATTGGACAAGAATATGCCTAGGGAGGACGAAAATGACCTAAATGTGAATCCAATGAAACAAATGAACTTATTGGATGCACAAGATTGGTTAAAAACCTAATTGGACAAGAATAAGCCTAGGGAGAACGAAAATGACCTAAATGTTAATCCAATGACACAACTCAACTTATTGGATGCACAAGATTGGTTAAAAACCCTAATTGGACAAGAATAAGCCTAGGGAGGACGAAAATGACCTAATTGATCATCCAATGACACAAACACACCTATTGGAGGCACATGATTGGTTAAAAACCCTAGTTGGACAAGAATAAGCCTAGGGAGGACGAAAATGACCTAATTGATCATCCAATGACACAAATGAACTTATTGGATGCACAAGATTGGTTAAAAACCCTAATTGGACAAGAATAAGCCTAGGGATGACGAAAATGACCTAATTGATAATCCAATGACACAAACACACCTATTGGATGCACAAGATTGGTTAAAAACCCTAACTGGACAAGAATATGCCATGGAGGACGAAAATGACCTAATTGATCATCCAATGACACAAACACACCTATTGGATGCACAAGATTGGTTAAAAACCCTAATTGGACAAGAATATGCCTAAGGAGGACGAATATGACCTAAATGTTAATCCAATAACATAAATGAACTTATTGGATGCACAAGATTGGTTAAAAACACTAATTAGACAAGAATAAGCCTAGGGAGAACGAAAATGACCTAATTGATCATCCAATGACACAAACACACCTATTGGATGCACAAGATTGGTTAAAAACCCTAACTGGACAAGAATATGCCATGGAGGACGAAAATGACCTAATTGATCATCCAATGACACAAACACACCTATTGGATGCACAAGATTGGTTAAAAACCCTAATTGGACAAGAATATGCCTAAGGAGGACGAATATGACCTAAATGTTAATCCAATAACATAAATGAACTTATTGGATGCACAAGATTGGTTAAAAACCTAATTGGACAAGAATAAGCCTAGGGAGAATGAAAATGACCTAAATGTTAATCCAATGACACAACTCAACTTATTGGATGCACAAGATTGGTTAAAAACCCTAATTGGACAAGAATAAGCCTAGGGAGAACGAAAATGACCTAAATGTTATTCCAATGACACAACTCAACTTATTGGAAGCACAAGATTGGTTAAAAACCCTAATTGGACAAGAATATGCCTAGGGAGGACGAAAATGACCTAAATGTGAATCCAATGAAACAAATGAACTTATTGGATGCACAAGATTGGTTAAAAACCCTAACTGGACAAGAATATGCCAAGGGAGGACGAAAATGACCTAATTGATCATCCAATGACACAAACACACCTATTGGATGCACAAGATTGGTTAAAAACCCTAATTGGACAAGAATAAGCCTGGGGAGGAAGAAAATGACCTAATTTATTATCCAATGACACAAACACACATATTGGATGCACAAGATTAGTTAAAAACCCTAATTGGACAAGAATAAGCCTAGGGAGGACGAAAATGACCTAATTGATCATCCAATGACACAAACACACCTATTGGATGCATAAGATTGTTTAAAAACCCTAATTGGACAAGAATATGCCTAGGGAGGACGAAAATGACCTAAATATAAATTCAATGACACAAACAAAGTTATTGGATGCACAAGATTGGTTAAAAACCCTAATTGGACATGAATAAGCCTAGGGAGGACAAAAATGACCTAATTGATCATCCAATGACACAAACACAACTATTGGATGCACAAGATTGGTTAAAAACCCTAATTGTACAAGAATAAGCCTAGGGAGGAAGAAAATGACCTAATTGATCATCCAATGACACAAACACACCTATTGGATGCACAAGATTGGTTAAAAACCCTAATTGGACAAGAATAAGCCTAGGGAGAACGAAAATGACCTAATTGATCATCCAATGACACAAACACACCTATTCGATACACAAGATTGGTTAAAAACCCTAATTGGACAAGAATATGCCTAGGGAGGACGAAAATAACCTAAATGTTAATCCAATGACACAAATGAACTTATTGGATGCACAAGATTGGTTAAAAACCCTAATTGGACAAGAATATGCCTAGGGAGGACAAAAATGACCTAAATATTAATTCAATGACACAAACAAACTTATCGGATGCACAAGAATGGTTAAAAACCCTAATTGGACAAGAATAAGCCTAGGGAGGACGAAAATGACCTAATTGATCATCCAATGACACAAACACACCTATTGGATGCACAAGATTGGTTAAAAACCCTAATTGGACAAGAATAAGCCTAGGGAGGACGAAAATGACCTAAATGTTAATCCAAAGACACAAATGAACTTATTGGATGCACAAGATTGGTTAAAAACCCTAATAGGACAAGAATAATCCTAGGGAGGACGAAGACGACCTAATTGATCATCGAATGACACAAACACACCTATTGGACGCACAAGATTGGTTAAAAACCCTAATTGGACAAGAATATGCCTAGGAAGGAGGAAAATGACCTAAATATTAATTCAATGACACAAACAAAGTTATTGGATGCACAAGATTGGTTAAAAACCCTAATTGGACAAGAATAAGCCTAGGGAGGACGAAAATGACCTAATTGATCATCCAATGACACAAACACACCTATTGGATGCACAAGATTGGTTAAAAACCCTAATTGGACAAGAATAAGCCTAGGGAGGACGAAAATGACCTAATTGATCATCCAATGACACAAACACACCTATTGGATGCACAAGATTGGTTAAAAACCCTAATTGCACAAGAATATGCCTAGGGAGAACGAAAATGACCTAAATTGATCATCCAATGACACAAACAGACCTATTGGATGCACAAGATTGGTTAAAAACCCTAATTGGACAAGAATATGCCTAGGGAGGACGAAAATGACCTAATTGATCATCCAATGACACAAACACACCTATTGGATGCACAAGATTGGTTAAAAACCCTAATTGGACAAGAATAAGCCTAGGGAGAACGAAAATGACCTAAATGTTAATCCAATGACACAACTCAACTTATTGGGTGCACAAGATTGGTTAAAAACCCTAATTGGACAAGAATAAGCCTAGGGAGGACGAAAATGACCTAATTGATCATCCAATGACACAATCACACATATTGGATTCACAAGATTCGTTAAAAACCCTAATTGGACAAGAATATGCCTAGGGAGGACGAAAATGACCTAATTGATCATCCAATGACACAAACACACCTATTGGATGCACAAGATTGGTTAAAAACCCTAATTGGACAAGAATATGCCTAGGGAGGACGAAAATGACCTAAATATTAATTCAATGAAACAAACAAACTTTTTGGATGCACAAGATTGGTTAAAGACCCTAATTGGACAAGAATAAGCCTAGGGAGGACGAAAATGACCTAATTGATCATCCAATGACACAAACACACCTATTGGATGCACAAGATTGGTTAAAAACCCTAATTGGACAAGAATAAGCCTAGGGAGGACAAAAATGACCTAATTGATCACCCAATGATACAAACACACCTATTGGATGCACAAGATTGGTTAAAAACCCTAATTGGACAAGAATAAGCCTAGGGAGGACGAAAATGACCTAATTGATCATCCAATGACACAAACACACCTATTGGATGCACAAGATTGGTTAAAAACCCTAATTGGACAAGAATAAGCCTAGGGAGGACGAAAATGACCTAATTGATCATCCAATGACACAAACACACCTATTGGATGCACAAGATTGGTTAAAAACCCTAATTGGACAAGAATAAGCCTAGGGAGGACGAAAATGACCTAATTGATCATCCAATGACACAAACACATCTATTGGAAGCACAAGATTGGTTAGAAACCCTAGTTGGACAAGAATATGCCTAGGGAGGACGAAAATGACCTAATTGATCATCCAATGACACAAATGAACTTATTGGATGCACAAGATTGCTTAAAAACCCTAATTGGACAAAAATAAGCATAGAAAGGACGAAAATGACCTAATTGATCATCCAATGACACAAACACACCTATTGGATGCACAAGATTGGTTAAAAACCCTAATTGGACAAGAATAAGCCTAGGGAGGACGAAAATGACCTAATTGATCATCCAATGACACAAACACACCTATTGGATGCACAAGATTGGTTAAAAACCCTAATTGGACAAGAATAAGCCTAGGGAGGACGAAAATGACCTAATTGATCATCCAATGACACAAACACACCTATTGGATGCACAAGATTGGTTAAAAACCCTAATTGGACAAGAATAAGCCTAGGGAGGACGAAAATGACCTAATTGATCATCCAATGACACAAACACACCTATTGGATGCACAAGATTGGTTAAAAACCCTAATTGGACAAGAATAAGCCTAGGGAGAATGAAAATGACCTTAATGTTAATCCAATGACACAACTCAACTTATTGGATGCACAAGATTGGTTAAAAACCCTAATTGGACAAGAATAAGCCTAGGGAGGACGAAAATGACCTAATTGATCATCCAATGACACAAACACACCTATTGGATGCACAAGATTGGTTAAAAACCCTAATTGGACAAGAATAAGCCTAGGGAGGACGAAAACAACCTAATTGATCATCCAATGACACAAACACACCTATTGGACGCACAAGATTGGTTAAAAACCCTAATTGGACAAGAATATGCCTAGGGAGGACGAAAATGACCTAAATGTTAATCCAATGACACAAATGAACTTATTGGATGCACAAGATTGGTTAAAAACCCTAATTGGACAAGAATAAGCATAGGGAGGACGAGAATGACCTAAATGTTAATCCAATGACACAACTCAACTTATTGGATGCACAAGATTGGTTAAAAACCCTAATTGGACAAGAATAAGCCTAGGGAGGACGAAAATGACCTAATTGATCATCCAATGACACAAACACACCTATTGGATGCCCAAGATTGGTTAAAAACCCTAATTGGACAAGAATATGTCTAGGGAGGACGAAAATGACCTATATATTAATTCAATGACACAAACAAACTTATTGGATGCACAAGATTGGTTAAAAACCCTAATTGGACAAGAATAAGCCTAGGGAGGACGAAAATGACCTAATTGATCATCCAATGACACAAACACACCTATTGGATGCACAAGATTGGTTAAAAACCCTAATTGGACAAGAATATGCCTAGGGAAGACGAATATGACCTAAATGTTAATCCAATAACACAAATGAACTTATTGGATGCACAAGATTGGTTAAAAACCCTAATTTGACAAGAATAAGCCTAGGGAGAACGAAAATGACCTAAATGTTAATCCAATGACACAACTCAACTTATTGGATGCACAAGATTGGTTAAAAACCCTAATTGGACAAGAATAAGCCTAGGGAGGACGAAAATAACCTAATTGATCATCCAATGACACAAACACACCTATTGGATGCACAAGATTGGTTAAATCCCCTAATTGGACAAGAATATGCCTAGGGAGGACGAAAATGACCTAAATGTTAATCCAATGACACAAATGAACTTATTGGATTCACA